>JAVTVY010008100.1:0-44224 GCA_036873755.1 Hanleya hanleyi | reverse complement strand
TAAGTTTAGATAGTTCAAATATATTGGTAATTGTTAACATTGTCTTTCCCCCGTTAATTTGAACGTAACAAGCGTTTTAGCGTGCCCCTAGCTGCCGTTTTGTGGATTTCTGCCATGCGACTCGCAGGTAGTGTCTGCTTTGATTACTTGATGGCTCATATATTTATCATTGATACAGGAGCGAGTTAACCTAGCGCTATTTTACGCGACATATGGTATGCTAATGAGGCCACGCGATATAGCGTTTGGAATTTATTGTGGGGGTCACCTGTGTGGGCTTTTCACCCAGGTAATTTGTATTCAGTCGCACAGGTGTGTTGATTCTTTGTGAGTTTTCAGGAGATTAGCTGTGAATTAGTATTTGCTGCACGAAGGCAGTCTTCTTGCGTAAGAGTAAGGGTATATATACGGCAGGGAGCCAGAGATATCTCATCGAAGTCCAGGCCAAGCCACGCCGTTGCGGTACATGTTTCTCGATTGATTTACCTCGTATTATGGAAACTCCAAGTATTAGTATTACCGACACGTCCGTTCCTGCTGGTCGGAAAACTGATTCCTTGTCTGAAGAACTATTCCAAAAGTTTTGTTCATATGTGGACGACAAATTCAGCAGTTTTCAGTCAGATTTTTCGACCCAGTCCACCAGGAAAAGGAAAATCGAGTCCACAAAATTCAAATTTACCGGGAATCGGACCCAATTTGATTTCAACTCTTCTTTAGTAGATGACATTGACGCAGCTTTAAAGTCACTACATCATGAACGGAAAGACTCGGCTATTACGTTGCGAAAAAATTGAACAGACGCAATAAAATTATCCGAGTGGCCGATAAGTCTCCAGGTGGATGGGACACTGTACGTGAGTACGAGTCCGATGAGTTGGCGAGTGACTCTGAAGACGGGAAACGGATTCGACAAGCGGAAAGTCGGGCCCTTCGTAAACGCGGAGAAAGATCCCGGGCACGTTGGCGTAAATCGCAAGCCCAGAATTATGCCATTTCTAGTCCGCCTGTTGTTCCTGCTAGCGGTGCTCAACCTAGTAACGCCAGGTACCCCAACCAGATGCAGTCGTTTCGAAGCTGGCCCATTGACCGGTTTCCAGGACGTCCAGGCAGAAACACCTTTCCCGCAAACGACGTGTTTCCGATGTGGAAAATTTGGCCACTGGGCTTCTTCCTGCAACCTCACGCCCATCGCTAGCCCCGACGTCGCCGGAGAACGCTCCAACAACGTCACATAGCAGAGCTCATAACTTTGAAGATAAGTATTCACTTTATGATTGGGAAAATTTTCCTGATGACTTTGATTTATTGTCCAGTTCTATCGACGCATCTGAGAGTTACGAGTATTCTTCTAAATGACACTTCCGTTTCTGTTAAAGGAAGACTTAAAGAACATTTGAATTTTTGGAGATCGATCGGTACAAGTGACTACATACTTGACGTTATTCAGAATGGTTACGTCATACCATTTAAAGACACCCCGAAGGGCAACATTTTTCGTAATAATCGTTCTGCTTTAAATCACCGAGATTTTGTATATGAAGCTATTTCAGACTTGTTGAAAAATGAAAATAACTGGATGGTCCCGCCGATTCACTTAGTGCCAAGGACCATCAAGCATTTGATTGCATGTAAGGCACTGGCGACGTTAATTGTCCCAAGGTGGCCATCTGCCTTATATTGGCCATTTTTGTTTTCTGGGGATGGTATTTGGATGCCGTATGTTAAAGATGTTCTTGAGTTTAAAGATAACACAGGTATTTTCATGCACGGGAGTTGCAAAAGCGCTTTATTTGGTTCTACCAAGTTTGTATCTCCTGTTCTGGCAGTGAAGCTCAATGCTGAGAATCTAAATTGAAAGTGGAATTTACATATTTAATGATGTACTGCAAATCGTCGGAAGCAGATATGACTAACGGCATATAACCTGTAAAGGCTTATGGAAAATTTGAATGACCGGCTTTTAGTTATTTCTTTTATAATTGAAGATTTCATGGGGCAGTCGAATGACAGCCTAATATTTTTCTATACTTGAACAATTTTGTGGGGCAGTTAAATGACAGCCTATTATTCATTTCGGTATATTTAAAGATTGTGTATTCTTGGATTAATATATGGCAGTCGAATGACAGCCGAACAGTGGCACTTGTATAACACAGTGGCAGTTGCATGACAGCCAAGTAATGTTACGTAAAATTTGATTACCCCGTATTTTAAAGGATAGTTTTTGTTATCCAAGTTATGGAAGCCGATTGACAGCCACATTGTAGATGTACGTCGTTGTACATGCGTGTTGTTTTCTGTTGACACGTATCCTTTGTATCCTTATTAAACATTTATATGTTCATTATGTTATTTTTGTTCACAGATTTATTCAGGTCTGGCATTTGGAAGGAGGTTAACGAAGTGACTAACTCAACCCTGTCTCGTTTGGCACGTGACCTGCCTAATTTCGTGCTAAAGAGTAGAGCTAAGAGCACTGTCACTAAGTATTCTAAAGGATATGAACTATGGTGTCTTTGGTGTGAGCAAACAAAGATCGAACCCATTCCTGCACGCGAATGCCATGTAGGGCTTTATTTGTTATCGCTGGTTCAATCCGGATGTTCTCCTTCAAAAATACAAGATGCTTTTCATAGTATTAGTTGGGCGCATGATTTGGCATCGGTAGATAACCCTTGCAATAAAAAATTCATACATTTGGTTAGAGATGCTGGTCTTAAGACGGTCGCCTGCATCGTGGTAAAAAAGGAACCAATCAGTGCGGAAATTTTGCAGTCCTTGGTGTTAAAATATGCATGTGCTGATTCTAAGTTGGATGATTTACGTGTTGTGACTATGTGTCTTGTAGCCTATGCGGGTTTCTTGCGATTTGGAGAACTAGCCAATTTGAAGCGTTCTAATATCTCTTTTCATGAAGATCATGTTTCAGTTTTTATCGAAAAAAGTAAAACCGATTTGTTCAGAGAAGGTAATTTTGTTGTTATAGCTAGAACAACTAATTCCACCTGTCCTGTTTCTATGTTGAAGAGATATCTTGAGGCCGCCTCTATTCCCGATGATTCAGATGAGTTCCTTTTTCGACAATTATCATTTTGTAAGTCTTTGAACAATTACAAGCTCGTAATTCTGGCCCACTTTCTTACACTCGAACGAGGGAAGTTATTTTGAACAAACTAGAGTCCCTGGGTCTTAATCCCAAACTTTTTGGCGTTCATAGTCTAAGAGCGGGCGGCACAAGTGCAGCAGCAAATTCTGGTGTTCCGGATAGACTATTTAAGAGGCACGGTAGATGGCGGTCCGAAAATGCTAAGGATGGATACGTTAAAGACGATTTAAAGAAAAAACTATCTGTAACTTTAAACCTGGGGTTATGATTTGATAAGATTTATTCCGACCATTGCCTTTCTTTGTCTTATCGAAGTAGCCGGGCTCGGGGGGCCTTGGCTACTCTATTTGTAATAAAGAGCGGATGTTGAAAAAATAAATATTTTGTGTTCGTTTGAGTGCAACGAATTAGAACATAAATATATTTATCATTGGTACAGGAGCGAGTTAACCTAGCACTATTTTACGCGACATATGGTATGCTAATGAGGCCACGCGATATAGCGTTTGGAATTTATTGTGGGGGTCACCTGTGTGGGCTTTTCACCCAGGTAATTTGTATTCAGTCGCACAGGTGTGTTGATTCTTTTGTGAGTTTTCAGGAGATTAGCTGTGAATTAGTATTTGCCGCACGAAGGCAGTCTTCTTGCGTAAGAGTAGGGGTATATATACGGCAGGGAGCCAGAGATATCTCATCGAAGTCCAGGCCAAGCCAGGCCGTTGCGGTACATGTTTCTCGATTGATTTACGATGACGGATTTCTGTTTTGTGTTTTATTTTGTTTTTGCAGAGGATGTTGACCTTCATGGAATACGAGCCCGATCTGATTTACTGAAAGACAAGCTGTTTTGACATCTGAATATCATATCAATGTAGCCTGACAAACAAGGACATTTTTTGTAAATCAAAGATCATTTGTTTGGGATAGAGTTCGTCATCCTTTTACGAGAGATGCTTGGCGCACTGCTACGAACACAGGTTTCCAGAGTTTTCCTAGCGAGGTTTTATCTCTGTTTTTGCCTGGGCGGCGTCCGGTATCGAAGTAGGTTTCTTAAATTTTCTGAGAAAACCGTTTTGATTTCCTGTACCGTGCGGCCGGGCTCGGGGGGGCCTTGGCTACTCTATTTGTAATAAAGAGCGGATGTTGAAATAATAAATATTTTGTGTTCGTTTGAGTGCAACGAATTAGAACATAAAACACATTTATTGTCCGGTATAGGGGGGGGGGGGGGCTAACGTGATCTCTACACGTTCATGTCTTCATGTTTGATCACTCAGACCTGAACTTAGATTCATCCTATTGCATAGCGATCTATCCTACTTGTTTCACCACAGTAAACACGCAATTATTTCTTAATTATACCTCAAACTTTCAAATTTCAATAGACAGTGCGGGCACGTCCTCAGGAAAATGAACCCTCCAAAGTCTCTTAGGTGCACGACAGAGTATAAGATTCTAGTACCAAATAACTCAGTCTCTGGTCTAATTTATTCGACCCCAACGTTAGAAATAAGGAAGATAGTGTGGTTAATAAACAAGAACCTCGAAAGCTAGAAACTTAATACCGGGTACTGTCTTTGAGGACGTTTGATTTGGTTAATCAGTTTGCAAACATATGGCTAATTTGTTCGACATGTTATGAGGTTGCCAACACGAAATCTCAACTGTACCGATATATCAGCTTTGATATTCAGATAAATTATATGGCTTCAAAGCTTACTTAGATTTTTTTCAGAGGTCGCGTTTGCTCGGTGTCTACCTGACTCACAGCTTAACAGAGAAATTGAACATATCATGTTCTCACGTTATTCCAATAGACGTCACTTAATAAATTCATCATTAGATATGTTACAATTGCAGTTTTGAAGTTCTCTGATATAATATCTCTGTTAGATCTAGATTTGCTTTGTTATATCTGGCGTAGACTTCCTACAAATCCCATTGCTTTGAAATTTTTCGGAACAGGGGATGTTGGGTTTGTCACTTCAACCAGGTCCCACTCATTTTCGCCGGTTACTGACTATACTTGCAACTGGCCTATTTTCTGGGATTCCGTTGTACTGTCCAATCGCACTATCGATGTCGAAAGCAGATCGAATCCCATGAATATTCGAAATTTTAAATTCAGATTCAAATTTGAAATTCAAATTACAATAATTGCAATATCTGAAATTTCAAGTTCAATTTGAAAGCCACATTTATACCGGTATTTCCGAAATGAAAATTCGAAGTCTAACTCGAAATTTCAACTTTCAACTTCCAATTTCAAATTTAAATCTCAATTTTGAATTTCAATTTAAATTTCAATTTTAACCTTCAATTTCAATTTTTTTCTCGAATCTGGCCTGTTTTGGAGATATTTCTTCAGATGTTTGACAGTAAAGTATTTCATTATAGTCTTATAGACAAAAAAAAAGACTTTGCTTAATTATTGCACACAGACTAAACGAAGGGAAAAAGGGAGAAAATGGCATGGGCATAAGCCCACATGTATACTAATGTTAATTGATCATCACAGGGATGTTTTGGTCCTTGTGATGTTCCATATATGCAGTTAGTGCATTTTTCTGTGGAGTCCTGTCACTTCTTGTCACTACGACTTTCCATAAGCTTTGCTTGATATGTCGGGTTTACGTGAAGGATAGAATGAAGGAAATAACCTCACAATGGTTTCCCATGGTACTCACGTCATTCTACGCATGCGCAATAGAACAAGTGTATGGGAATAGACGTTTTGGGGACGAGATGGGCCAATATTGGCCCAAATGGGCCGTGGAAGGTGTCAATATGAAGCACACGTGGGGTGGCATCCGAATGGATGAGTGTGGCGTGCAACTAATGTCATTCCGCGCATGCGCAGTAGAAAAAATAGGGATGGGAATAGACGTTTTGGGGTCGAGATCGGCCACTATTGGTCCGATTGGGCCGTGGGACGTGTCATAGTGAAGCAATCGTGGAGGAGCGTGCAACTGAATGGGTATGACGTGGAACTGACGTCATTCTGCGCATGCGCAGTAGAGAAAGGATATGGGAATAGACGTTTTGGGGTCGAGATGGGCCACTATTGGTCTAAATTTGCCGTAGAAGGTGTCAATATGTAGCACCCGCGGGGGAGCATCCGACTGGATGAGTATGGCGTGCAACTGACGTCATTCCGCGCATGCGCAGTAGAAAAAGGCTATGGGAATAGACGTTTTGAGTCGAGATGGGCCACTATTGGTCCAAATGTGCCGTGGAAGGTGTCAAAATGTAGCACTCGTGGGGGAGCATCCGACTAGATGAGTGTGGCGTGCAACTAATGTAATTCCGCGCATGCGCAGTGGAAAAAAGGGATGGGAATAGACGTTTTGGGGTCGAGATCGGCCACTATTGGTACGATTAGGCTGTGGGACGTGTCATAGTGAAGCAATCGTGGAGTAGCGTACAACTGAGTGGGTATGGCGTGGAACTGACGTGATTCTGCGCATGCGCAGCAGAAAAAGGGTATGCGAATAGACGTTTTGCGGCCCAGATGAGCCAATGTTCGTCTAAATGGGTTGTGGGATGGGTCAGTATGTAGCACTCGTGGGGAAGCATCCGACCGGATGAGTGCGGTGTGGAACTGACGTCATTCCGCGCATGTGTAGTGGAAAAAGTGTATGGGAATAGAGGTATTTGGGCCGAGATGGGCCAACATTGGTCCAAATGGGCCAAGGGCGGTGTCAAAATGTTGCACTCGTAGGGGAGCGTCCGACTGGATGAGGGTGGCGTGGAACTAACATCGTTCTGCGCATGCCCAGCAGGAAAAGAATATGTGAATAGGCGGTTTCGGGTCGAGGGGGATACTATTGGTCCAAATGGGCCGTGGGAGGCATCAAAGCAAAGCACTCGTGGATAAGCGTCAAACTAGATAAGTATGGCTTCGAACTGAAGTAATTTTGCGCATGCACAGTAGAAAAAGTGTATGGTAATAGACGTTTCGGGGCCGAGATGAGGCAATATTGGTCCAAATCGGTCGTGGAAGGTGTCGGTGTGTTGCACTCGGGCGAAGGGCTAGCGCCCGACTGAATGGGGGTGGCGTGGAACTAACGTCACTCTGCACATGCGCAGTAGAAAAAGAGTATGGGAATAGACGGGTTGGGGTCGAGGGGACCCACTATTGTTCCAAATGGGCCGTGGAAGGTGTCAATATGTGGCACTCGTGGGGGAGCATCCGACTAGATGAGTGTGGCGTGGAACTGCAGTCATTCTGCGCAAGCGCAGTAGAAAAAGAATTGGGAATAGATTATTTGGGGTCGAGATGGGCCACTGTTGGTCCAAATGGGCCGTGGAAGGTGTCAAAGTGAAGCACTCATGTAGGAGTGTCCGACTAGAGGAGTTTGGCGTGGAACTGTCGTCATTTCGCGCATGCGCAGTAGAAAAAATAGGGATGGGAATAGACGTTTTGGGGTCGAGATGGGTCACTATCAGCCCGGTGCCGTGGGAAGTGTCAGTGAAGCAATCGTTGGGGAGCATCCAACTGGATGAATGCCGCGTGGAACTAACGTCATTCCCCGCATGCGTAGTAGAAAAAGAGTATGTGAATAGACGTTTTGGGGTCAATATTGGTCCAAATGGGCGGTGGGAGGTGTCAAAATGTTGCACTCGTGGGGGAGCGTCCGACTGGATGAGGGTGGCGTGAAACTAAAGTCATTTTGCGCAAGCGCAGTGGAAGAAGAGTATGAGAATAGACGTTTTGGGGTCGAGATGGGCCAATATTTGTTCGATTGGTGCCGTGGGAGGTGTCATAGTGAAGCACTCGTTGGGGAGCATCTGACTGGATGCGTGCGGCGTGGAACTGACGTCATTCTGTGCATGCGTAGTAGAAACAGAGTATGGGAATAGACGTTTTGAGGTCGAGATGGGCCACTATTGGTCCGATTGGGCCGTGGGAGGTGTCAATATGTAGAACTCGTGGGGGAGCGTCCGACTGGGGTATGGCGTGGAACTGACGTCATTCCGCGCATGCGCAGTGGAAAAAGGGAATATGAATGGACGGCTTGGTGCAGAGATGGTTAATACTTGCTCCTTATGGAAATGCGCAGGGGTCAAAATTCACTTCTGGACACGTGATCGGAACCGGAAGTGAGGTCACAAGCAAACTTTAAAGGGCAAGAAGCGTTACGTGCCCTTTCGGAATCTGTCGTTGAGGCCCATCAAAAGTTGTGTATATGTCCATCAGTTACTTCAATGTTAATTGACATGTCCTGGAAAATGCAACAAGCGTTATCTACCCCTCAGTACCATTGTATATGTCCTTCATTTGCTCCAATGTTAATCTCCCGGAATGCAGGTCATCAAGCATGGTACCCGATAATATCGCCAGCTATATGTCCAGCATAAATGGCAGGTGGGGAACCTTCATTTTCTCCACATGTCCTATATCGAGAACCAGAGACAGGTGAATTGTACTAAATCAGTCGCCTGAACCCTTACTTCGCTAGGGTAGTGTGAGATGAATAAATAGGGCTGGTCACGCGCAACCGGACGAACGAATGCAGTATAAAAACGGCGTCAGTGACGGTGTGGGTCATTCCTCATGCGTCATTTCCTCGACCATGCCGCTAGTCCTACGAATGCTCCTTCCCCTTACACCCGAGGTGGGTTACACGTCTATGTGGATGAAGTCAAAATCGTAGAAGACCAGGATGTTCGCTGATAGGGCCCTGAGCCCACATCAAAAACGGTTGCGCCACACCATGACGGCTGGACCAAATTTAAATGGGTGTTGAGCGGTGAGCTCGATGGTGACCTCATTCACGTGGTAAATGCCATCTACGTACACCGTGAACCATGGTCGCACGCCTGGGTCGTTACCAGGATCCCTCCCGAAGCTTCACCGTAGACTCTGATCTATGGACGGCCTTTGAGAACGTGGTGCCTATTGTGAACCAGCTGTTTACACCCGATGAGCGGTAAGCCCTCCAGTGGGCCTTGTCTCGTACTATTAAGTACTATTAAATCATCAACCACGTCAAGGACGAAGACGAGAGGGAGTATCCGGTTCTCACCTCCGTGATGTTCTGGATAAACTTAACACCCGTATTCCAGGACGACTACGTCATACCCAGTGACAATCGCATCCACACAACGGAGATCGGTACGGCGTCAGAACCCAAATGAAAGCGTCCAGAAAGGAACTTTGTCCCCAGCGGCAGATATTCACCGATAATATGGGATATACCTTTCATGTTGCTCTCTCATGATGCACCATACTGAAGGCTAATAAATAGAGTTGATTTTTTCAGGACTACTCACTTATCTTAAACCATGCGACGTGGAAGATCCCTCTCACCGCTCGCCAGGAATCCCGTCCCCACTTACGAGGGAAACTTTACCACAGATCCCGAAGAGCGACTTACGGAGGTACTACCGATACCGGAAGCTGTGAGTGCGATCTACCAGCGGCACTGGCCTACCATCCGGCACCGCTTTCACCGACATCGCCTATACCATTGTTGAGGACAAAGCTACAGCCTTCATATTAAATTTCATTTTGGATATTTATTAAGGCATAAGGAGACGGATCAGCTCCGGTACTTACCCCAGTCACAATACCCTCGTGTACGACCAGTCCTTTAGCATTAGAGATCGTGCATCCCTGGACACGGCACTGACTCAACTAGATACCTTGGATAGCTTGGAATGGGCCCGACAGCAACGTCTCATCACCAAATGGCAGATGGAGATGAATACGAATGTTGCGTTTGCTTGACTAAATTGATCGACCACCTGATCCTTTTATCTCATGTCTCCCTATAAATACGAGTGGGCTTTGTGGTGACATTGCTTACCCTGCTTTGCATTTTTTATACGGGGTGTGTTTTACGACATGGTGTACCTTCAAAGAGGGCACGTCCAATTAATCGAGGCACTTTCTCGATGCCTTCGAGATGGATCGAGAAATTTCTCGGCTGAAACCGGGAGGGCAGATCCGGGACCCCTGACGACATCTCCCGGTTTGCTCCCGGTTCTATCTCGACCGAAACGTCCCGGTTTTCGAGATGGTTACGAAATTGATCGGTAATCTCGAAGGGGGTCCCGGTATCAATATGTCGGTGTTTTGTTGCCGGTTAATTTGGCCTATATCTTAACTTCTCAGGCGATAAGAGTGTTACGCTGGTAAAATATTATTGGGGCGCTCGTCGCCTACGTACATCGCGGCCAAAATACAATTCAGAGAACGGATTTTTTTTAGGATGTTTTCAATGTTATTCATCGTTTAATCGGTATGTCTATGTTCCTGATGTTTCGTGAATCCAACTGAACGAAACTTTTATTTATCTATATATAAATTATGAGTATATAATTTAGTGAACTTCACTCGCATCGATAATTGATTGTTTATCTGACTAGTATCCGTCGCGGCATAAATGACACACCAACTGGATATGATCTGAATAATAATGGTATGGAAAGCATGCGTAAATTTGTGTGCTATAATTCTGTTTTGAGAAAACATAATCGTTTCAATCGAAAAATCAAGGCTATGTCAAGAGCTTGATCGGTGTATCACCTCGGTGTGTAATATGTTTTATAATTTGGTAGTAATCATTGCAGATTCCATTTTTTGGAAAGTACTGTTTTGTGATATAGTTCGAATGAGGAGATTTTTTCAACAACGTTTATTCCTGACATTAGCTTGCCTGGAAGTGGTTAGCGAAAATACTGGCAATCGGAACTAGAGGTGTTGATAATTCACGCCACAGTCGGTATGTGAAAACCCGTCGGCTTGAAACAACCGCAATCAATTCAATTCAATTTTTAAATTTAGATGGCGTGTGCAGCTGCGAAGCAGCTATGTACGCCAATGACTTTACGTTGAGTTTGCTTTTTTAAAAAAATTTTTTTGTCATTTTCAGGATCATATAAATAGTACAGAGTTGAATATCTGTGCAAGATGTTGTAGTTTGAAGCAGAGAGAGCTTCCACAGATAGTATTATTATTAGAAGGCGAGGCAGGTTAGAAGATTTCGAAGAGGAGAGGTACACAAATATCAACAGCAAGTTCTTTATAAATATCACAACGACCCAATTCAATAAAAAGTAAAAAACTAATTAAAAAGGCCAATATAATATAGACAATATCAATAAGTATAATAAACGATGCTTTGATAAACTGCTGAAAGCAGTGAAACTAGTTAGCGAAATCAATCAGTCCGAGTTTGTCATGACTTTTTTCTAGTACTATATTTACCATACACAAAGGCAGTTTATACTGTGATCATTTAGTCTATATATACATATATATGCATGATGTACTTTAAGTTATGAAAAAGCTGTTACTACCTGAATCGGCGAGTGCGTATCATAAAATTTGCAACTGCCTTAAAAACTTTATCTCTGTTTCGTTCTGGGTTAAGAACATGCTCAAAGGTTGGGTTAAATACACCAAAAAGTAAAAGTTCATTAAATAACCTTTGGCGTTCATTAGTATGCCGCCTGCACGTCATTAAATAATGCTGGACTGTGTCCTCCACGTCACAAGTCTCACAGAGACCGGTTGGGTGCCTGGCCATACTATGTAAGACACTATTGACCGCAATTCGACCAGATAATATTCTGAAGATAAGCACCTCAGCCCTTCGATTGGGAAGAGATATATTACCAGTAGTAACACAAGGCTGAAGTGCATAATAAAAACGACCGGTTGTTGAATATCGCCATTCCTCCTGCCAAACATCAATGAAACCGGACCTCACTGGTATCCTAATCTCATCAACATCCAGCCCAACAGGGATGCCGATATCATTTAAAAGCAGAGCCTTTTTTGCAAGCTGGTCAGCCAGTTCATTTCCGTACACATTACAATGGCCAGGCACCCACTCGAGGCACACCGTGCAGCCGGCATAAGATAAAGTTGTAATAACATGCAATATTTCATATACAATTGGATAGCTTTTCTTCCATGCAAAATTACGCATAGCATGCACAGCACTTAAAGAATCTGTAAAAATAACAGCTCTAAAAGGTTTAAAATCTCTTAACCAATGCAAAGAGCATAAAATTGCAACAAGTTCCGTTTTAAACACAGAAATATTATCACTCAATCTTTTAAATGAACTAAACTTCATTTCTGGTACAACAAAGGACGCCCCTGTTCTACCAGTATCCGGGCATTTGGAACCGTCAGTATATATATGTACATACCCACCCCAATTAGATAAAATATGTTCTTTAGTGTATACCTCCAACATATATTTAGGATCAGATTTTCGAACTTTATTATGCAAATCATCTGATATAAATGGACTTACTAATTGCCATGGTGGAAATGGAGGAGTGAATAAATTAGACATCGAGAAATTGTCTATATTCAATTCATTAAATAATTGTTTAGCCCGTACACTAAATGGTTGAGCACGTCTCACAGCTATATTAGTGAAAAAAGCATCATACCACGATTCTTTTAATGTTTCACTCGCAGGATTATCTGAAGATATTTTTAATTTCAGGGCAAATTTGAGTGTAAGCCATTTCCGTCGAATATATAATGGAAATTCATTACATGCTACCTGTAATGCATGTAGCGATGTAGAACGCATAGCCCCCGTACATATACTCAAGGCCTTATATTGGACCGAGTCCAATTTGGCCTTGAGGGTATGCGTAGCTGAATCATAGGCTTGACAACAATAGTCAAGACGGGAACGAATCAATGCCTTATATAAAAGTAATAAACTTCTTTTATCTGCCCCCCAACTCGTGGACGACACACACCTCATAAGGTTTAAAACTTTCTCACACTTGGTCACTAGCAAATCAATATGCTGAGACCAAGTAAGCGTTTTATCAAAAATAACACCTAGAAATTTGAAAGAATTTGACACTCTCATACGAGGATTATTCAAATATAACTCCAGAGCTTCTGGTAATGGACGTCTAGTAAATAATACAGCCTCAGACTTGGCTGAGGAGAATTTAAACCCCCACTTCTTACCCCATGTAACAATATCCACTAACCCCTGTTTCACATATTTGACTACTGTATGAAAACTTCTCGCAGAAATCCACATGGCTTTATCATCAGCAAATAAAGAGCATTTAAGTTTTGGATTAAGCGCTGACGGAAGATCATTAATCATTAGATTGAATAAAGTAGGTGAAATCACACTACCCTGTGGAGTTCCATTTTGTATGCCAACCATGCGTGAAAAATCCCTGCCAATTCGTACTTGTATTAATCTGTTAGTGAGAAAGCTTTTGACATAACCTAACATATTCCCCGTAATCCCATAATTCAGCATTTTTATTAATAGCCCTTTTCTCCAAACCATGTCATAAGCCTTCTCAACATCCAAAAATACTGATAATAAATATTCACCATTGGCAAGGGAACTCCTGATATCAGTTTCAAGAGTAACCACATGATCAGTTGTACTTCGATTACGTCTAAAGCCACTCTGACAAGGTGAAAAGATCTTATTCTTATCTAAAAACCATAAGAGTCTACTGTTTACCATTTTTTCCATAAGTTTTCCTAAATTAGACGTTAATGCAATTGGCCTATATGAAGAAGGGAGAGAACTGTTCTTTCCAGGTTTAACAAAAGGTATTATAATAGCCTTCCTCCAGGCGGAGGGAAGATTCATGCGGGACCATACAGTGTTATACAATAAAAGAATAACATTCAAGCAAGAATCAGGGAGATGACGAAAAAATTCATACGTAATACCATCCTCACCTGGTGAAGTATTCTTTGTTGAATGTAATGCCTGTTTTAGTTCAAATAAAGTAAAGTCTTCATTAATAGGCATATCATCAAATCGAATATTATTTAATGTTTCTTCGTGCATTAATTCCATTTCCTCTTTGTGTATAATAAAATCAGGGTCATAATTAGCATCACTGCTCACAAAAGCAAAATTCTCCGCAAGCAGGTCACATTTCTCTACATTGTTTTCGATGTTATTCATCGTTTAATCGCTATGTCTATGTTCCTGATGTTTCGTGAATCCAACTGAACGAAACTTTTATTTATCTATATATAAATTATGAGTATATAATTTAGTGAACTTCACTCACATCGATAATTGATTGTCTATCTGACTAGTATCCGTCGCGGCATAAATGACACACCAACTGGATATGATCTGAATAATAATGGTATGGAAATCATGCGTAAATTTGTGTGCTATAATTCTGTTTTGAGAAAACATAATCGTTTCAATCGAAAAATCAAAGCTATGTCAAGAGCTTGATCGGTGTATCACCTCGGTGTGTAATATGTTTTATAATTTGGTAGTATTCATTGCAGATTCCATTTTTTGAAAAGTACTGTTTTGTGATATAGTTCGAATGAGGATATTTTTTCAACAACGTTTATTCCTGACATTAGGTTGCCTGGAAGTGGTTAGCGAAAATACGGGCAATCGGAACTACAGGTGTTGATACTTTACGCCACAGTCGGTATGTGAAAACCCGTCGGCTTGAAACAACCGCGAAGGGAGAGGGGTTAATTTCTTTGAAAGAAAAAACTGAAACCGCATGCATTGTTGGCGGGAGACTGATAATATACTCACGTTCTATTGCGGATTGCTGATTTCATGTGTCTAGGAAATTAACCTAATAATGGAAGTAATTATCGCCCAATTCAGCGGGCAATCACACTTTATACCAACGGTTACATACATTTTACTATAAACAATACCGCGTTTTGTTTGTTCGAAAACTTCGATCGAGCGTTTATGTTTATATTCTCCGGTTTTCAGTGAACTACCAGGCGCTTCTGTGATCTTTTAGTCTCTTTATTTCTGAATACGAGGAAATATTTGACGATAAAGATATCCCATTCTGATCAACTTTAACAGGAATGTATAAAATTTTATCCTAGACTGGACATAATTTATTTAAATTCGCAGTTCTTTGACATATCTTATAAAGTGATTCAAATTCTAAAAAAAACAGGCTCAGAATAAGTGACTAATAATGAACCGGGTTATACATTTTAAATTGGCGATGTTTCCTTCTTTCCGTTCATAACGTTTAAATTGCCCTGTCTGATCAAGTATGCGACTACAAATATCTAAACAGAATAACGAAATAATATTAAATGCTTCATGTTCAGTCTAATTCATTTAAATGCATATGTATTCGCCGAGACTAATCTCCCTGTCATAGAGTATATATATACCAAGCATACGCCTTCCGAATGCTTCAAACATTCATTTTGATGGCATCTCGATTCTACTCTCGAAGCATGTCGAGTTATTTCGAGGAGGATCGAGATGGTCCTGCGCTTCGAGAGAAAACCGAGAGCAATGCGGGACAACAATCGATAGAGATAAACCGGGACCCTTCGAGACGAGATATTTATCGGTTTTACTCGTTTATCGAGAAACCGTCTCAATCGATTGGACGTGACCACTTAGCACTCTTCTCATCCCATCAAAGAAACAACCACCAGTCGTGAGTGCAGGTCAAACGAATGTACAGATCATTTCCACGTTAGCATCCATCAAATCCGTGATGGAAACGAGCCCATTCATCATCACCACCACTACCACACCGAATATACAGTCCAGGTCAACATCGAACCCAACACCAAGTCTTGCAGTGCCCATTACGCCTGAAAACTCATCGAATTTCATCACCCACAGTGAACGCCGTAACGCACCGACAATGACGAACAACGTTGATGCATCGACGACCCCGGTTCACTCGTACCAAATTTACAAGAGCGCGTTTCAGTCATGGATCCCCGGTGGCACCACCCATTCGCTTGCCATATTGCGGGGCCGTCGGGCTCAGGCAAGACGCATTCCACCCAGAAACTCGTTCAATACGGCGACAACATGAACATCCCACCCATTGCCTGGGTCGTGTGATGTCACGGAGAATGGAAATCGTCGTATTCTGCAATGCCCAACATTCCGTTCGTGGAAGGCCTACCCAAACTGAAAGACTTGGAACGGGGCACGTTGATGGTCATGAATGATCTTATGACGGAGACGGATGCTCGGGTCACCCAGCTCTTTATAAAATGCAGTCATCATCGGCGGCTCAGCATCATCTACATTGTGGAGAATCTGTTTAGTAAAAACAAAGAACATCGGAACATCAGTTTAAATGCCCACTACCTGGTGATGTTTAAAAACCCGACAGATACCATTCAACTGCGGCACCTGGTGATGCCGATGTATCCCGGACGAACCCGGTTTGCGTTGGAAGCCTTTGGAAATGCCACAACTCCTCAACACGGGTATATCCTCTTCTACTTGAAGCCAGCCACCCCGACCACCTTCGACTACGAAACGTTATTTTACCTAGGAAGACCCACCACGTGCACATGCAAAAATAATGTAAACACACCCACAGTGGCACCACCAGCAGGGGGTGTGTGTTTGGTGATGAGGACAATAAAGAATTAATACAACATCATGGTTGACCTCACATGGTCTCTGAAATGAAAGAATATTCAGGCGGTAGCCCGCTTTAGGATAAAAAAGACACGGTTGTGGGTTTCAGCGTTAGTTGTTCAGGATGTCCGCTCGAGTACGGAGGCTCGCTCCGAGGCTCAGTATATTGAAGACCGCCCCACCCGAGTGGTTCGGACTATTGTACCCGCCGCGGACCCTGATCTTTTGCGATGTCTGTGTGAAATTGGGCATAACGTCTTAAAAGAGAACGTGCCACTGACTTCGGCTCAGAAGACCGAGTTGGCCAAGCATAAGACAGGTGTGCGAACCCTGGTCGATAAGCGAATCCCGCAAGCACAAAAGAAAAAGATCTTACAGAAAGGCGGCTTTTTCGGTGCGATCTCAGCCCCGTTGGGCGCTTCCGGGTTGGGGCCAGTATTCATGGAATCTTTGGTCGACAATAACCACACGACAAAAATGGTTCTCATCGATCCAGGTCTGCTTCGAAGACTCCAATCGCCGTATCCGATCCCACATACGGTGAAGACGATCAACACACTCGATCACGAGCTGCAACAGATTCTACAACGACCGGGTTAAGCGACAGTGGGGAAGTACAACAGTACAATCAGACGCTTCAACGGTACATCACGTTCATGGACCAATATAAAACCCCTGAACCAAGCCCGGCGTCAGTCGTACAGCCAGCAGAACGCGTATCGCCAACACCACTTATCCCACAGCCGCCATTGCCAGTTGTACCATCCACAGCCCCACAGTGAGTCGAAGACGAAGTCTTACAGAGTGTATCCGCGTCGTTCAAGAAACAAGCGGGCCTGGTATTACAGCGAGTGAAATACAATCCGAACATGATCTGGAATGATAATGGCGAACTACTGGTACAGAACGATGTGGTGCCCGGTACCCAGATGACGGATTTAGTGAATGACTTGATACGTCAACGCAGGTTGCACAAGGATCCTCAATGCTTGAAAGACATGCATGTACCACAGGAATTGGTGGGGAACCCCCAGCGCTGGGCCTGTATGCAGCGTGACATAAAACAACAATCTCCAGTACGCGCATACCGCAAGTCACAACGACGAACTCGATCCCCAAGGATCTGGGAAGCCAAGTGGGAACCGAAGTCACCACCCAAAACATCACAACGGATACGCTCCTTACGGAAACCTTTCACGCCCTTTAACACACCAACCCTGGACACTCCACCTCTCCAGAGCCGTGTCTTTGACGCAGGGAACAAGCTCCCAGAGCCTGGGAACACCATTATAACCAACCGCGGCAGCAGGAAAGCTCAGTCGTCATTTTTCACCTCACATTACCCAGTAATAGCTCGGCTGCGGTGTTTCCTGACAACAGCTTAGCCTATTATGTCACGCAGCTGCCACATCCCTCACATCTTCCCGAACGCTGGGAGTGTGGCATAGTGGATATCCAATACCCGTGTACGTTGTACAACGTGCAACATTACAGTACCGACCAGATTAAAGGTTCTACCTAACGCAGTCCAAGCACGTTACGATTCACAGCATGCCCTTTAGTAACCTGCTAGCGCGGCCTTAGAATGCGTTAGGGGAGCGTTACAAGCAGGTTAGCAGTGAACAAAGAGTGCGTTCGATCGCTAATTTAACTGTCTCGTAGGCTGTTCGAGCGCGTTACATTGAACAATAGCTGCGTTAGAAATTTTTAACGACCCCTCACCTCCTCGACAACGCCTATTTCATAGTAATGCATATATACGGTATATATGTACTTGAAAATGAACCTAATCTTAAAATTTTTTTTTAGTTCACCGAATGACGGTCAACGTTCATTTTTGACAGTCGGATGTTGTGGTAATCAACTTACCGTTTCGGCTAGATTTTGCTTGGTGAATTTATTATCTATTTGTACTTGAGGTCATATTGAGCCCAACTAGTGGTCACATTGAATTATCTATGACCATGTCCTTATATAGGAGTTAAGGCAATTAAAAGTACTTGTTTGAGGCGAAATTGTTGTGGCGTATTTTTAGTTAGAAATGGTGATCATGGTGCACCATATGACATATTTTCAAGAAATGTAATAAATAATTCAAGAATATATTTTGGTGCGTGATTTATTTTCTGAAAATAAATGGACGAGAATGTATAAGGGCGCTTGTTGCTGTATATTTGATAGCGATATACGGCATATTTGTATGGTTTGTATTTTCTCATACTTAACCTCCTACCTACTTGCTCTTACCAATGTACTACGCTCTACGTTTCTTGTGGGTTCAGTCATAATATTATGTTGTTGTAATTCCTAAGTTTACTCATAATAATACGCTATAGAACGCTATAAAGGGGCACAGGAGCACAGGACAGAAGCCCTTAAACCTACCTGGTCTGAGGGGGGGGGGGCACTTTCCGCCCCCACTGTTGTTGTTTGCTCCTATCTTCCTATCTCCGGAACGATAACAAATTGAGAGTTGATACTTCGTGACTTTTTAGATTATCATATTGGGATCATTTTGAGCCTATTTGCATGACCCCTCGAGCAGAGGATCACGGGTAAATTTAAAATGGCGGCCATGTAGGGGTACCAGAAGAGTGCTGTTTTCGCCATATTTTTTCAAAAATTACGCATGTTGATTCGACGCGATTCTATGCGTTTTATTGAAACCATATGTCTCAGTATCGCCAAAAAACACCCCCTGATTTGTTCCCCCTCCCTCCCTTCCACCATTAACCCTACCAGGCCTGGGGGGGGGGGATGCAAAATGCTCCCCTACCAAACTTTCTGTGATATCTCCGGAACGTCAAAAAATGGAGAGCTGAAACTCCGTGACGTTATAAGATATCATATTGGCGTCGTTTTGAGCCTGCTGGCAGAACCTCACGAGCAGAGGATCATGGATAAATTCAAAATGGCGGTCATGTGGGGTATCAGAAAAAGTGATGTTTTCGTCATATTTCTTCAATCGTTTTGCTTTTCTGTACGGAAAAGTTGTAAAACTTATTTTATTTCATATCAGAAAAAAAAATAATTCGAAGATTTTGACCGAAAAATCGTCCACAAATGCACTTTTGGAAAATGACGTCACAGTGACGTCATCATGACGGCCATCTTGGATTTTTACATTATCTTGTAGAGCTTGACCCAACGATATAGTGTGGTAAGTTTCAGCCCTCTAGCCTTAGCGATAGCAAAAATATATAGGGAAGGGGCACTTTCCGCCACCCCCACACCCTCCCCCAGGCTACGGTACACCCCAAATCGCCCAGGCCAGATAGGGTTGAGGACAGGAGTTCAATAGGCTTGGCGCCCGTATGGACAAGATCCCAATGGGCTTATTCGAGAAGTGGACACCAGCCCACTGGGGAATATCGGAGAAATACATGTAAAGGAAAATTTTAACAAAAGGGGTACTAACAATTTGGCACGAAACAATTATTTTAAAAAAGAAATATTTTTTTTTTCGAATAAATATTAAATCTCATGAAAAAACATTCGAAACAGTAATAATCAGAGAAATAAATAGGGGGAAAAATTTGTAATTTTTGTTTTTGCCAATCACGACGCTCGACACAAGCTGCAGGCATGATGCGCTCTAGTCTCCTTTCTCTCAGAGTGTCGTTAATAATTTTTACTGGAATAGCAGCAGGGGGGGAATGGACCAAAAAAGAGGAGCAATCCACAGGTCCCAGGGCCAGCATAGCAGGGGGGAGTAGACCACGAGGGGGAGCGGGGAGTAGGCCAAGAGGGGCGATCACAGGGAGGGGGAGCAAACCACGGGGGGAGCGGGGAGAAGGCCAAGGGGGGAGCACAGGGAGGGGAGCGGGGTAGCACAGGGAGGGGCCCAGTGCAGACCAAGGGGGAGGGGTCTATTTAGAGATATGTGTTATCACAAAGTATACCCTAAGACATGCCAGCTGCACTGAGTGTACCAACACAATAAGGCTATGGGTCTACCTGAAGAACTTTGGTCAGCAATGGGGGGTCAAACCGAAGAACTTTGGTCAGCAATGCATGGTGCTGCCACGATGGCGAAACGTGAAAAGCATCCAGGTTATGGGTTGCGAGGCTTGGGTAAACTAGCCAACAGGTGTTTGGAGAGCTGGCGTAGTGGTCATGCAGTACTTGAAGCCAGGGCAGCGCCATTGATGGAATATATCATCGCCTGTGCGCGAGCAGATAGGGGACCGCCGTTAGATGACGCCGAAGCCGCGGACGTAGCGGTCCCGCGTGAAGCTCTCCGGAGGGTGTTCATCCTTCTGGGCGGGGGTGAATTCCCGTTAACATATGAAGCTCTCCGGAGGGTGTTCAGCCTGCTGGAATATATCCTCGAGAATGGGGCTTAGCCTACACTGTGCCGAGGCATTTGCTTAGGCTGAGGCCTCTTTGGCCGCCCGGTGCGGAGCCGCGGTCGCATGTTGGGCGCATACTCTGTAGAGCCTCGGGACGGCCCACCACCCTTGCCGGCCCAGGCTCTACGCCGCAACCACCTATTAAACATACAGAATCGATGGAGATACCAGAGATACGATGAAGGGTAAATACACATGTCAGTGGCTTACATTGAGCTCCACGGAGCTCTGTGGTCGGAGTTGCCTGGGGGATCACTGTAAGGTCCACCTTGCTCGGCTCCGAAGGGGCGGTGGCACAAAGCCCTGCCTCAGGTGCGGGGTAGGTGTTTTAAACCGCCTCTCACTGTGCCGAGGCTGCGGATATGTTAAAGAAACGGTTAAGCCCTGGCGGCAGAAGCAAAGGGTCTTTCAGGCCGAGTTTCGACGCCTGGCTAAGATAGACCCCTGGCGGCAGAAGGAAAGTGTCTTCCAGGCCGAGTTTCGACGCCTGGCTAAGATAGACCCCCATGTAAATTCCATTTAGAGATTTGTCATCACCTAGTATACCCGAGTCGACGCCTGGCTAAGATAGACCCTATGTAAATTTCGTGTAGAGATATGTTATCACCTAGTATACCCTAGTATACCCTACAGATGAAGACAGTCAAAGAGCTCCGCGCATTAGCAAAGCAATATGGTCTGCCTTCCAAGGGTAACAAACCCGACCTCATTTGGGCGATCGCTGAGGCCCGCGCCGCCGAGTTTCTAAAGAGAGTCGTTCGAGCGCTTAAAACTGGAAGGCTTCCCGCCCTTCGAGGTGATATGGAAGACTTCCCTAAGAAAGGACAGCGCGCCCGTGAGCTGCGGCAACTCGACGACGAGATCACGGCCTCGCTGCGAGCCAGAGCCTATGCGCAGCGGGTGCAAAAGAAACCTACCGAGCGGCTCCCGCACCTGCGGCGAATCACGGAAAGACTACACCCTTGGGGAAAGTGGCCCAAGTCTCTAGCCAGTCGGATCGGCCGGGAAGGTCCTGAGATTCTTGCAAAAATGCCAGCCTCCGAAAGGCCAGCCCCCGAAAGGCCATTCCTCGACCTGGACACTCAGGTTCCTCCCCCGGTGCAGCTCCCGGCCGACGAGCCGTGGGTTGACATAATTATTGACACCAAAGACGAATTCGAAGTCGACGGCGCCACCGCGGTCTTCTCTACATGGTGCTTCATGGAGCCACCGGGCATCGACGACGTTTTCGAAGACAAGGCCCGTATGCTCGTGGACGCCATTATGACAGACGAGAGAGCAGCAAGGCTCCTCAGGGCCCTACCTGGGGATGAATATATCATGAGGATAAAGTTCCTGCGCCGTCTAGATGAGGTGCGGTGGGTCGTGGAAGACAAGTTCGACCCAGTGAGGACTGAGAGAAAGAAGGGACAGGATGTGGTCGTGCTCACCCGAGTCACTGCGCCCGGTGTTCTGACCGGCATCGACAAGGTCTACTACAATAATGCCTACCCTGTCACTGCAGTCGTTTACGGCCTCTATCCGCTCAGAGAGCCAGACCCTGCTAAGTTGGCCCCGATGAGAGATGGCGACCTCAACTGCGTTGCACAAAGAGTGGTGGAGCATTTCGAAGGTGCCCTCAGGGGTCAGGGCCTTACCCCCACGAGAAGGCAGAAAATACAGGAGTGGGAGGAGAGGGTCCATAACAGAGGCGCCACGGTCGAGGACGTTGCAGGGCTTGAGAAGGTCCTCAAACGTGCAATTATCCTGCGGGACATTGCCGGCGAGGACGTCTACAACAGCGGCAAATATGGTAGAGGTGGAAATGGTTACCATCGGCAGATAGAACTTATCTGCCACAACGGCCACGCCTGGTCCAAAGACCTACACTTTCCGCTACCAGGCAAGTCTACATCTACGAGGGCGACGTCTGAGAAGCAATCAGAGAGGCCACTCAGGATGAGCCACTAGCTGTCTGGCTTCTTGGCGGTGGAGATAAACAGCTCAACGTCGACCAGTTTGTGCTCCAAGACGGTCGCACCTTCAGGACGCAGGAGGCCCACCGTTTACTCCAAGAAGCCTGTGCCATATTGGGCGACGAGGCCCTGGCCGACCGGGCCTTCGGCGTGAACCACGCAGCCAGCATCATGGCAAAAGACCACAACGGCTGGAAGCCGACCCCGCCCGGCCTCCTCGACGACATCCAGAAGGCCTGTGTGGAACACGGCCATGGCGGGCTCTGGAATGCAATGGACTACGATACGAGGGACATCGTCAGCATTGACATGAAAGCCTGTTACCCCGCCAGCTTCCGAGGGAAAGGTGAGGCTAAGCCATATTTCGAGCGGTTTGGGCACCCCACCCACCGCATGACCCGTGTTTCGATCAACGGCCCCATTCCTCAGGATATCGGCACCGGCTTTGCCGAGGTCCAGGAATGGGAGTTCGAAGAAAAAGTCCACCCCGTCATCCCTGCCTGGTTCGGAAGGCATTTTGCAGAGCAGGGCTGGGCCCCAACGCCCCTGCTTGTCTTTCTTACAGAGTGTGGCCTCCTGAAAAACTTCAAGGTCTGTGAAGCCATTATCACATTCAAGAAACAAACTGAGGTCTGGCTTCCAGAGGACCGCGACCAGGGCTGCGGCCTCATCGGAAAGTTCACACAGGGCAGCAAAGCCGGTGGCAAAAGACTAACCCGGAAGCTTGTGACCGACCAGGGAGAGCTGGATTTCCTCGTGAGAGACACCCGCCGAAGCGGCACCCTGGTTGGCGCGCCCAAAAGATGCCCATTAGGCCACATACTAACATATTACGACGGCTCGCGGCCCCAGTACACCCACCTGAGGCCCAGCATGCTTGCCTACGCCCATATAAATCACGTCGCCATGCTGCAGCGTTTCGAACCCGAGGAGGCTGTCCGGGTGGCCACCGACAGCCTCTATATCCAGAAGACCGCGCTGCACAAGCTCGGGGGTGTCGAGGCTTACGTAGCCCCTATATGGTGCGACTGTAGAGAGGAAGAGTGCATGAACTGTCTGCTCAATGAGCCATTCCTTCCTTCAGTATCCCCAGCCCAGTGGCGCGACAAGGGTGAGCAGCTGTACATGCCACGGGAACACGCTGCATACCTCCACAAGATAGAGTACAAAAGGCAACAGAAAAACCTCCCACCCAGCACAGCGCCACACTACGATGACCCCTTGACTCGACACCGGCTGAGCTACCTCAACGGCGGAAGGGGTAGCGGAAAAACCACGAGAGCTATCGAGCTCTTCCGGCCAAGAGACCCACTGGTGCTCACCCCGACCCACCACCTCGCGAAGGAGATGAGAGGCAGAGGCGTCAAAGCCCAGACCTACCACAGCTTCTTCCGGTGGAGCGGCCAGGAGGACTGGACGCCCGTCCGCATGGGCCAAAAGTTCATCCCACGTGTCATCATCTGGGACGAGGTCTGCACTATGCCCAGGCCTATCCTCGAGATGTTCTTGGACTGGCTAGAGCAGCGTGGGGTCCAGGTTGTCTGCTGCGGTGATCAGGGCCAGCCTCCACCAATGGCTGGAGAGATGCCCCATAACTGGCTGCGACAAAAAGCAGACTACTGCGAAGAGAGCGCAGCAGACCATAGGGCGAAACACGATGTCCTCAAAGCCCTGAAAAATCGCATCCGCCTCAAGACTGACAAGGTCCAGTGCCAGGAGATGCGAAAGGCACTCCCGTGTTGCCTAGGGTGGGACCGGTTTGTGGAGCGGTGGAGGCCTTATCCTAACCAGCCGCCAGAAGGTCCGATACCGGGCTCAGGAGCTGTTGCTCCAGAGACACAAGGAAAAATTCCCAGAAGCCCCTGTACCGCTGCTATACCACCCCAAAGACAGCAGGAAACAGAATATCATGGTCACCATACCAGGCACAGATCGAAAAGAAGAGCTCGTCCTCAATGACGTCGAATATGTCACAAAGGAGGCTGTGGAGGGGGCGATACAATCTGATGACTGGCGCCTCGGCTATGCGCTGACAGTACATTCTTCACAAGGTCTCACCATCCACAATCCGCAGAAGGTCTGGATCATCGACGACTCTCTCCAGTGGTCCAACCTAGTATACCTGGCCGTGTCCCGTGTGGAGTATATGCATCAGCTAGAACGGGTAACCTGTCCACCAGTAAAGGGTACTGAGGTCAGGCAACCCACAGAGCACGACATTAGGAAGGCCATCCAGAAGAAGCTTGTGTCCTACAAGCGCCAGGACCAGGCTAAAAGCCATGATTTCAATGTCAAAGTGGACTACGTCCTGCGGCTCAAAGAGAGCCAAGAGAATCGCTGCGCTGCGTGCAATATCGAACTGCTGTGGGCCTACGAACCCAAGGACACGCAGCAGTTCAGTGTAGACAGGCTGAATAACAGCAAGGGGCACTGCAAGGGAAATGTGCGCCTCTGTTGCCTAGAGTGCAACCGAAAACGAGGGGGTGCGATACTCAGCGAGCAAGAACGCCATCCGGCGGTAGCTGGGTATCAGGAGGCACCGCAAGGAGCTCTTCCCCGACAAACCCACGAGCAGGACCATCGTGCAGATAATACAGGACAGGCTCATCAGGCTTGGTGACCGAGCGTCCAAGCCGGTACACCTGGAGGGTCCACACTGGATCAGTCGCGCGACGTCTTCCACCCTCCAGCTCGCCGTCCTGGTATAGGTACCGAACGCCAACACCAGAGGGAAGCTTTTCCTCTTTGAGACCGATGGGGCGACCAGCAACAACAGAAGAAGGCTTTTGTGTCACAGCCACAACCTTGATGGCATCCTTAGGCTTCTTACCGGTGAGGCGGGTCACTTCTCCGTTCAGGGCCCTAACGACGGCAGGCAGTCGAGCCCACCACTCCGTTGAACGCGCCCCGACGGAAGTCGCATCTCCTGGGCGTATTGGTGTCCAAACAACCGCTCAGCCAGGGTCCGGTTAAAGCGCTCCACGATCCCCTGGTCCCGATGAATGTCCACACGACCGCGTCTGACAGAAACGTCATGCTTGGCCAGTAGCTGGCTCACCGCGCCCATAAACTCGCGCCCAGGGTCAACCTGAAGAAGCTTCGGCCAGCTAAGAGGGCTCCGCTTGTAGATGCGGGAGAGAGCGTCGGAGAGGCTCGGCCTCCTTGTAGCGCGATGCCACATCTACAAGCGTGAACGCATACTTGTAGGTTTTGCGACCACGGGGGAAGCGGTCGTGTGGTAGAAAGAGCAGGTCGGCTTGATGAACCTCGTTCGGCATCTTCACACCAAAACGCGGGCGTGGAACATGGCGAGGGCGCGGAAGATAAATCTGCCAAATGGCCTGCTTCTTGAGCCATATTCGGGCCATATCTTCGGAGACTCTGGCTGCTGCGGCGAGGTTCTTGATAGCCGCTAGCCCCTTCCAGTAACTGCTCGGACTGTAGTAGTGCCCCGCGAGGCGTCGGGATAGCTTTTTCGTTTCACGACCCATTGTAGCTGCTGTCGTGCCGACATTCCAAGAGGTGAAAGTCTCTAATATTGCTAGTGTGCGTGGCAACTGGCCTTGTGCACACAAGATGCGGCTCTACTAGGCTACAAGTTTTTGGCTACTTTATAGGCTACGAGCCCCGTCACGCCCATTCCTAGAATGACAAAGGCGATCTCCCGGTCTTTTTGGTTACCTGAAGGTACGTACATGTCTGAAAGACGAGTATTTTGCCCGTGACTTGTGAGTACTCGCGGATTGCGGCATCGACGTCGTGGAATGTGCGAACGGCGTGTCCCTGTCGTCGGAGCTCTTCATTTATCCAGTCAAGCCTTTCGGTTCGCTTTTTTGTCCATGCATCTCATGCAGTCTGGAGCTGTTCTATAGCCTTGTCATAACGTTTGCGCTCTTCGTCAAGACCCGAACTCCACCCACTAGCAAGGCAATCGAGGCCATGTTTGATACGCTGTTCCCGCTGGTGCGGCTACTGTTGTTACCTGGCTGACATCTTCATTATTGCATACGAAAAGGATCCTTTAATTGCTCGGCCCCCGTAGCTTCGGTCGGGACGACTGGCGTCAGGCGCGCTGCCGCTCGACGATCGATTGGTTCTCTCACAAGCGGCGATCCTGAAAGTGCACGCGAGCGCAACCTGTATCCCACGAGCAGAGCCCCTGCAATTCCTAGACTGCATAGTATATAAGGAGCCCACTGTGGTCCAGCACTTTTCGACGATCGGTTCGGTGTTGGTCGTGGTCGTCTCGGCAGCCTGTGACATCCCTGTGGGAGCAAGACGTTCCTTGATCTCCTTGAGCTCCATCTTCAGTCGTTCTTGTTTGGCCTTTCGCGCGGCAGCGCCCTTTCGTCCCGCTTCCACCTTTTTAGGGTTCTTTTCATCAGGCGCTGTCCCTTCCTGACTGAGGGTCTGTCGAGTCACTGTCACCGGTGGCTGATTCGCTTGTGGTTCCAGTACCTCCGTCATCATCGAACGTAGACGCATATGTCTGGGGGCATGTGTGTCCAAATTGGCAGTGTTTAACAGTGGTAAGGAATGTGGTCAGGGGTGCTAAGAGCATTCCAAAGCGGTGGTAGCATTGCTTAGCGCATGCTCAACGAAGGGATCAACTTCTAGGTCAGCAACGAGCTTTGACTGATTTTCAGATGGAATGGGGAGCAAAGAGCTGGCTGCCATGGCATAGAGCTGAAGTGCAGCTGTCCCCAAGGTCTTGGTCATCTTAGCTCCCAAGCGCGCTTCATAGCGAGCATACAGCTTGTCAACTTCTCCATCGTCCAGGCTTTCGACCTGGTTCGGTGTAATGACCCTCCCCATGTACTCCTTGGCCTGTCCTCCGGCGGCCAACGCTGCTAGTCTTTCGCGTTTACTAGCACTAGTCGTCCCGGCGGCCCCTACGGAGCTTGAGCGAGACCCTGCGGCTCCGGCTGCCGCGCCGTCGTGGCAACTAGATGTAGCCGCCTTGGCTGCACGACCGCCGGCCTCTTCTTCCAACAGCTCGTCAATAATCTCATCGCAATCCATGTTTGCTACGTGCGTGGCCCGTATCACTTGCGCGTACCGCTGGCAAAGGTTAATACTATGACTTACGTATCTCTTCAATTTAGTATATTCGTAGATGATATACACAATGGCTCCGAGAGTAAGAATCTGGCAAAGCAGTAGCACTTCCCACATTTATGGCCTAAACAACAACCATATATGCAGCCGGCTGGTCAGTTTTTAACAGGAGTTTTGCATGTTTTGTCTCTGCCAGCAGCGCCCTAGTTTTGAGTCGCTCGTCTCTTGTTGGAATAACATCGTTCTCGCGGAGGCACTCTTCAAAAGAATCACGGTCCTTACAGTGAAGCAGGGCGCACCATCGCTTCTGCTCTCGTAGATCCTTCAAGACCGAGTTGTACTTCTGGGTCAGCACCCACACGCTCTGCTCTGTGTGGCGGCCACTGAAGGCTAGCTCAGACAGCCTGTCTTTCTTTTTGGTTAGAGCCTTGCTTGCGGCACAGTCATCAATGATGTACAAAGTGTGTTCTCCGGCAAAAAGGCGATAGAATGCTCGCAGATAGTCGTGGAGACGCTCGCCGGGGTCGACTATGTAGATCTCTGGGTCAGCCCAGACCCAATGTCGGGCTAGGTAGGTGCTGTTGTAGCGAATCGTGGGACAAAGGATGACGATGTGCTCAAAGACATCACGGAAGTGGCCTTCGAGCAGGTCAAGGGCGAAAACCGTCTTACCACACCCTGTCTGGCCACATATAATAGCGGAGTGGGGGTCTTTGGGAAGCAGCGGGGCTGCGCCATTAATTGAGCACTTCTTTGAGTCGGCCATCCTCGATATTCATTTGTGCATCCATGACGATGTACAGATAAACTTTCAATGCGCCGGCCGGCTCTGCTTCCTTTGTGATCTGGATGGTGATGCCCTCGCTGGCATTCACCACTCTTCGGCCGCTCCCATGTAGTCCATCATCGTCCGTGACTCGCAGATCCAGCCATAGTTCATATTTTGTGGTCAGCAACTCCCCCAGGGAAACATCTGCCAAATCCAGGTCTTTTGCGGCCATTGCAACCCCGGGTTGACGTTTACTACCGGCTGCGAACTCTTTCTTGGTCTCATCCCACAGTTGGTGCGCTCTCAGTCCTTGACTGTACAGCTGATTCGGCACCCCCTCGATGCACACCTCTACCTTCGTGATGAGCGGATTATAGAAGTCCTCAGTGTCGCGAGCCCAGGGGTCAGGTTCTTCGAACAGCATAAGAATGCCCTTCATGCTGCGAGCGGGCACGTTCAGGTTGATGTTCCAGAGAGTGTCAGACTTGTTACGTGTCAGTTTCCGATGGCGGAGCACCCTGTCGTAGAGGATGGCTAGGCGTCCTGCATACTGGGTTCGGATCAATCTAGCGAGATCATTCTGCGTGACCATTTCGAACTCCAGGCAGACGTTTTCAATATTGTAACTGGCGGCTTCATCATCCTGTGCGACGATCACGCGACTGTAGTCGTTGAATGTCAGTTCGTACTCCAGACGATCACCAAGCGCACTTTGGTAGAAAGGCATGTGGCTGTCCAGCAACTCGAAGTCAAGCGGGACAAAGAAGCGGTTGCCGTATGCCCGCGCTATGGCTTTATCTGTTTTCTTGTTTTCAGCATCCCCGGCACCAACCCGAAGCTTTGTCGTGTTCTGGGTTCTGCCAGTATCTATACCCTGGTAGGCTGCATTATCGCGCTCTTTGGCTGTTTTCCACAGGTCGCGATAGCAGTAGTATACGTCGGAGTCGTCAATGCTCATAACCTCATTGCCGCTGATTTTGATTGTTGTCTTCTTTATGATTGCGCGGCCCAAATTCTGAACCACGGTTCGCTTCACGTCGGATGATTTCAGTTCGATGTTGAAGGCGAGACGGGCGGTCCCCGGAACTATAACATCGTTCGCTCCGAGATTGGGAAAGCGCACCAGTAGCTGTTGGTTCTGATCGATAGTGCTGGGGTTGTTTGTGATCACAACTGCCTGGCGAACTCCCTTGATCCTAAGTGGCTCGCGAAGTCTGCGGTGGGGATTAAGCTTGCGACCGTATTGTGAAGAAGCCATCTTATTGAAGTGATGTGAGAAAGAAGCTGTGATTATTCAATATGGCGGACTATGATGTTGATACCGGCCGTCTCGACGAGACAGAAACGAGGAGGGACGAGGAAACGGACGATGTCGATTTGTCAACAGACAGAGTGGGTCCTTCGGACGCGCAAGCGCAGGAAGGTGAGCGCCCTCTCTCTCTTCAGCAAGAGTTAGTCCAGACAACTGTCGATGACTACTACAACTACCAGGCAGAGGAGGGGCTTACTACCAACCTAGGTAGGGATTACTCGAGGTTTGAAGTCACGACTGACGGGAAGCTGCGCCTTGTGGCTTTCCCCAACTTGGACTTAATTAACCTTCGTACAGGCCGACCTCTCTCCCTGTCCACGGTAGCTGGGAAGCGTGGCGGTATCAACGCGATTCGGGATGAACTAGGGTTTACAGACTGGCGCCGTCAGGCATCGGGAAAGCTGCCCCCTCAGGCTCTGGTAGCTCTACAGACAGCGAGCGAAGAACTTGGTGGGGCTGCAGCGGCGGTCGAAAGCGTTGAACTCCAGGACCTCGACGGAAGAGCCAAGGTAGCCGCAGACGCTGTTCAGAAAATGGAAACGTCTTTCACGGCCGCAGAAATCGATGAAGTCCTCGGCACCATGCGCGACCCCCCTTTAAATCTCAGAGAGCTGCGGGGGCTTGACAAAGCCCTCCAGACCATTCGGGGTGAGCTCACCAACAACCTGGCCAAGCTGTCAGCATTGGATGACCGCATTGCTCTCGAGGAAGGAAAACTGAATGAGACTGACGTAGATGAGTTCTCTCGAAGGCGCGTCGCGGAGCGTGTTCGAGAACTAAAGGATGAGCGGGCCGCCCGCCTTGAGGCTGCAACTGCCAGTCGGGAGGCTCTTCGCTCACAGATTAACCGAATCCGTGAGACGATAAACCGCGTCCTCAACGAAGATACTACCCTGGCTGAGCGACTTCGCACATTGTTCAGAGAGCAGGGGATAACCGTTGTTAGCATCCTCTCTGCGCTGGGCTTCATCATGTCCACCTTAGTGCTTGCTTTGACGGGCGGGGGCACCCCGGCCCCAACACCGACTCCTTCCAAGCCAGTCGTTCCGACGAGCGGGACTGTAAAAGAGTGGGTCAAGAAACACCTACACGCCCTCGGCCGAATCCTCGCAAAGCTTGCCGCGCGTCGCTGCCCGGCATAATTGGGAGCATTGTTTCCTGGCTTCTTAGCCTTATGTCGAAAACTGCTGGATGGCTTGCAGAGAATATGTGGTCCTTGGTTGTTGCGGCTGCGGGGCTGGTTTATATGGTGTCTCGCGCCTGGCTAACGAAATAGCCAAATGGTCACCAGCCCAGCTACGATGACACCGACGATGATTGCCGTCTTTTCGTCGTCGTGTTGACTAGCTGGGACCGTGGAGGCAGCGACATCTCGCGAGGAGTGGACCAGCGCGGTGGGAACGGCATGATCCAGCGTCGCGGTCTTGCCACTCGTTGTGGGAACAGCATGATCTAGCGTCGCGGTCTTGGCATGATCCAGCGTCGCGGTCTTGCCGCTCGCCGTGGGAACCACTCCTTTTTCTCCCGTATCTCCTTCTGTGTTTGGAGGAGCGACTGTTGCGTTAACGTCCGCGTTCTCGCCCAGTTTTTGATTTTCTGTTGCAACTACGATCTCATTGTTGTAACCGGCGATATGGCCTATGCGGAGCAACATGTCACTGGGCGCCATGTACAGACCGATTCCGAACACATAGTTAACTTTGGAGCCTGCATACTGCAGGACGTCTTGGTAGCGTTTTATCGCTGATGAGAGGTCAACTGGAGAGGAGACCGCATCCTCCATGTTGGCGAGAAACTGCTTCTGCGCGTCAAATGCTGTGCCCTCTCCTAAGATCCGTGTGCGCGTCTGAGCCTGGGCGCCGAAGATGGCCCATACATACGTTCGAATGGAATCATTAACACGCTCGACGCCTGCATGTGTGAAGCCCTGCGATCTATCCAGCATGAACGTTGTCCACGCCTTGTCAGCCTCCGATCCCTGCGCAATGTAGTCAATGTGAAATCGGTTTTTCCGGAAAGTAAACGAATGCCAGGTTGGGTCGTACGGTTTTGGAAGTCGCATGTAGCCTGCGTGTGTGGCATAGAAGTAAATCGTTCCTATGCCGCTGTTTTCGCTCTGCTGCTGTCTCCAATCGGCATGCGGCGACACCCCAAACTCTGCACAGATGCGCTCATATGCTCTGCGGTCAAATGGATTGTTAAATGCCGCCCAGGCGTCGTCTTGAGGGAGCTGGGCCTGGATCTCTTTTAGGATCCGCCTGATCTGAAAGTAGACATGAAAGGTGTAGAGCGCCCGGGTGTGGCTAGCAGTTCGTGCGCCGGCGGCTAGGTGGTCGCTCACAGACACGCCGCAGCCGGTCGTGGCGCACCACACGGCGAAATTCAGCTGATTCTGCCAAAACTGCAAGGGATTAGAGCGCCACACCTGAACAAGCTGGTCGCTTTTCACTTTAGGCAGGCAGTATTTCACAAATACATCAGGAAACTGGGCCGCAAAGCCACCACTTGCTGTGTTCACCAGGATGTCTTGGTGAGTGAATGTCGTCCCAGTAACACTCGTTCCAGCGGTGTACACCCCGCCCGCTTGGTAGGTGGCCTTTGTATTGAAGCTAAAGGCGTGTCTATCCATGCGCAATCCTTGCTGGTTTAGCACTTCCTGTGGCCGGTTATGTATGTAACACTGAGCAACATTCAAAATGGCGCAGCAGTCGACCTCACACATGCGCTCAAGAACCAAAACGGACAATGCAAAGTAGCACTGCTCGAGCTCACTTTCTACCCACTATGGGAGAACGTCCAAGCCGGAACTAGCTTCTCTGTTGGCGGAAAGCTTGTGGCTGTCCCTAGCGGTTATTACAATGTCTGTTCCCTTAATAAAGAGGTCTTCAAGCCACACGGTGCGGGCCTGGAGATAAACCATGCCACCGGTCGACTGACGTTGACGACCGACAGTAGCATACAACTGTTTGGCCTTGCGCGGCTCCTGGGATTCTCAAATTCTGACAGTATCCTGACTGGGACAGTGCAGGGCGACAGCTTCCCCACACTAGCACCCCATAAAGAAGTGTTCGCTCACCTGGGTGAGGTGAGCACATCGCACAATCTAGTGGGGAAGGCAGTGGAGACGGCTGGCACAAGCACTGCATACCCTTGTGTGGCCTACCCTTCCACTCTTATCAGAGCTATAGCTGTGACCGGTGAGGGAATAAACTGCGGAAAAAACATTTCTTTCCCTAATCCACAGTATAAGCCACTAATATCTGGCCCTATCCCACAGCTAACGTTCTCTCTGTTAGATAGATCAGATATACTTGTAAAGACTGCTTATATGAGTGTAACTCTTGGTATTCATGACAACGATGGTTGAATCCGCTGGGCCCAGATGCAGTGATTTAGCCTTAAGCGATCTCGCGGATACCGAACGGTTTGGCGACGCGGGTCACAATGACCGCCTATACGGCTTTCAGTTCAGAAACGGCTTATACCATCGAAAGAAGGTTACGCCAGGAAGAAACACGGATGTAAGTTTCAAAGACCTTGAAGATATTTACACGGGAAACGCACGGACGCACGTGAGATATAGCCTCGTTAAAACTGAAAAAGGACAATGGACTCTCGCCGGAAGTGACAATGTGGGCTGTCTCATTGACCTTAATGAGGTCGAATCGGGAGTACAGGTCGATAAAGCCGGGTTTGTGAGAAAGGTTTTAAATCGAGGTACGGCATTCCTGTCCTACAGTCCGGTTGAAAACAACGTCAAAATACACCTCCAGGACTGGAAATTCTATTTAAAAAGCACTGATCCTCGAGGGGCTCTGGTAATAAATACGTCGTTACCCGCCCTGACCACTCTTCCTTCAGACTCAACTATCGTTGCTGCAATACTGTTACCGCCCGCTCCCGCTCTCGATAGATTGGTGGACATACTACCAGTTCTCCAGATCAAGTGGCTGGATAAGCACGCTGATCAAGAGTTGCGGATTTCTTTGCTCTCAGCGCAGTTAATAAGCCTGTCGTGCATCTGTCGTTAGAGGGCGTAACTACACGAGTAGGGAACGATGTGACAGTGGGCAACATCTTCCTATCTGAAGGCGTCGGCGTAAAATCTCTCAAGGTGTTCAACCGCCCCCTGGATAACCTCGAGTTAGATATCCTTGACAACAGCATATAGATTCATCATGGGGCTATATCCAACATTGGACGAGGCTGAATCCGCGCATGACTACAGGTTAAAGCACATCTGTGATATACAGCATGAACTCTCCCAAGATCGTGATTTCCGGTCGAGCTTGTACAAAAAATACCGCAAAGCGGTGAATGCTGTAGATGGCGTTGACTCTGCGCTTGCCACAGTGGCTTTGGGCCTCGGCGCGACTGGGGTCGGCCTCTTGTCGACTATAATTGCCGCACCCGTTGTTGTAGCACTTGAAGTCTCGGCTCTTTCAAGTGGTTTGGCTGGAATAGCTTGCAAGTTCATATCTCGACGCCTGACCATCAAAGCTAAAAAACACGATGAAATTCGCGTCCTAGCGTCATCAAAGTTGGATTCCATCGCAGATGTTATCTCGCAAGCACTTGTGGATAACAAGATCTCTGATAGCGAGTTCCGTCACATCCTAGCGGAGAAATCTAAATATGATGCCATGAAAGGCACCATCAGGGCTAAATCGTTGAAAGCATCCCATATCAGCCAGGAAGAAAAAAACGCACTTCTGAAGCAAGGCAGGGAGGAAGCAAGGAAACAGTTTGCCAGGGCAATCGAGATAGAATCACGATAAACTGCTTTCTACAGGCGGATTATTAAAGACGCCATGCGCAGCCCCTGCCACCCGGAACCGTGGGAACCACTACGATGTCCGCACGAACACGTAGTTAGGCCTTTTTCGGCGCATTAGCATATCATATTAAAGCCATGGCTGACACTGCAAAAGAAGACATGTCGTCAATCGATGGTAAAATGCTAGCCAACATGGCCTACCATGCCGCTGGCGTTAGTGGCTTAGCGATAGGTTATGCTCGTCTGGGCAAAATTGTTTGGAAAGGCCCTGCCCCCAAGTTGGACTTTACCGGCTATGACGTAGGAATGCTTATTGCTGACGTCGGCCTAGCCTTAGCCACGAAAGACTTGCTGATTAAGCAAGGAATCCTCCCTGCCGATATATTGAAGTAGGCGCTTTATATCGCCTCTTACCCACCATACTATAACACTGCGTGCGGCTATTGAATGTGTAAACGTGTAAATATACGCCGACCCATATACTCAAACCTGACTTCTCTCAATAAGCTTTAGGTGTGTTTGTTCTCTACTAACACTGTATTTGCTCAAGGCTTCCTATTTGTGAATGAAGCCGAGCCTCACAACGGATATATGCATGTTCTATACACCTACCCGAAATAGACTAAATGTGTTAGCTGGGTCATGTTTGTTTGCTAGTATTCAGCCTGAGTGTTATATGTGGGTCACTATTGATTTTCTCTCGGCTCCTACCTGAATGAGACAGCACTTGTTTGAGACTGTGCATTCGTATCCTAGCAACGATAACAGGAAGTGAGGCGTTGCACAACACTCTGGTAGGTTTATAGGCGTGATTTTAAACCTGTATTTTGAAGACGGCTGGGTTAGCTCAAGAGGTAAAGCGCTGAACGCACAAGCAAAGACCTCTGGTTCGATCCCTGCCGCACCACGTCTGTTGTCGAGGAACAGGTGTTCCCTTGTTATATACTATATCTGTCGGTATATATCTTATTAAAGACTTTCCCGGGGTCTTTGGTGAGCGTATATGTCAATTGCCATCGTGTGGACAAATATTTCGATCACTTCTGTAATTTGCCTAGTAAAATAAATTTCGAAAATACTAGACTAACAATTAGGGGTGATAGATGGCGACATATACGAACAAGGTACCTACCAGAGTTCTACGGAATGATCGGTGTGGGAAAATAATATATAGTAAGACAGCCCGGGAAATCCCCGCGGTCATTCTTAAGGGACTCTGGTGACGTGATGGAGTTTTGTAAAAATAAAACAGGAGGGGAGGGGGAGGGAGGGTGGATGAAGGGGAGGAGGGTGGGAGGATAGATGGGGGGAGGGGGGTGGATGGAGGGGGTGGGAGGATAGATGGAGGGAGGGTGGGAGGATAGATGGAGGGAGGGTGGGGAGTGTAAGCGCAAGTGGTGGGTAAAAAGGACGGAGACGTATCAGGTTTCCTTTTAGACATGCCAGCTGCACTGGGCCCCTCCCTGTGCTACCCCCGTTCCCCCTCCCTGTGCTACCCCCTTGGCCTTCTCCCCGCTCCCCCCGTGGTTTGCTCCCCCTCCCTGTGCTCGCCCCTCATGGCCTACTCCCCGCTCCCCCTCGTGGTCTACTCCCCCCCTGCTGTGCTGGCCCTGGGACCTGTGGATTGCTCCTCTTTTTTGGTCCATTCCCCCCCTGCTGCTGGAATACTTATTGAAGGAATGGCGGCTCGTTTGGAATATTTTTCCCTTCTCTCGAGTGGAAACTACATGTTTGGTGATTATGTCGGCGGGCATGTGATTCGTTTTTGTAGCATTGTTCTATACCACTGATCATTTCACACCTACGCCGCATTCTGGAGGGACTGCTGGCGGGTTCTCTCTTTCATGTATCCCTAAACTATGTTAGAGTAATTCTGGGTAAGCGCCATTATGCTTATAGTGACCTGGCGCTATGTCCATTACTTTGCTGATATTTCCTTCTTAAGATCATGGTGTTCAGCAGAGTAAACATATCGAATCAACTTGATCTTGAATGACTGAGTGGTAGCTCTAACTGTACTTCCATTTTAACTTTTCTGGTATCGGTGTATATAAACTTTTTTTGCACCTACTTGTAACAGAGCAGATCTAACGCTTTCATTTTATAGTGCTGTCCCAGTGAAATATCATGCCGTAGGCAGACATGACATCCCACTCAGTCACATTATACTGACACCGAGCGAACCAGTCCTTGTTCTGTCCGCTTAATGCTGAGCGTAAGCGAGGAAGCAACAAATTCCATTTTTCAAGTCTTCGGTATGACCCGGCCTGAGATTGATCCCAGTACTTTACCGCTTACGAGACCGACGCTCTAACCATTAGGCTAACGCAGTGCGGTCTATCTAGTGACAAGCTCTGGCTCACACGCATATATTTCTTCTGATAAAGGGGAGTTTTTATCATATCGTACACGTAGCATTTCTTTCCCATAATTCACGTTTATTATGAATCCTGATATCGTTATACACAAAATAGAGAATATGTTGGGATCCAGCTTGCATCAATCGCAATGACGTCACCAGTCCCTCAACATGAATGTGTTACAATCATTGGGCCGTTATGGTTAATCGCGCCCCGGATGTTTCAGACAATACAGTTTGGTCTGCTAATGTATATGTACTAGAAATTCTCCCGGGGCTTCATTCAATTGGCAGATTAAAGATAGTCACGCCCCACAGAGCACAAGGCAATGTGAAGTAAAAATTACGTCACAAGCAGCACATTATGGGCCCCCCCTTGTACACGGGTAAATGTGAAAAACGTCATGAATATGGAACGAGATGTACTGACCGCTGATTTATGGTATATTTTTTATCAAAATTTACTCAATTATTGGATTATTTGTCAGAAAATGATGGGATTTTCCCATATAATACTCTTTAAGACCTGTGCCAGACGACGAGCTCGTTATCCCACAAATGGGATGACCGCACAGAAAGAAGGCTGGTCAATCACAACGCTCGACGCAAGCTGCAGGCATGATGCAATAATTTTTGCTGGAATATTTATTCGAGTAATGGCGGCCCGTTTGGAATATGTTTTCCTTCTCTCGAGTGGGAGTTTTCATAAGTTATATGGAACGCTCTTAATCCCGCTGAAAAGTAAAGATTTGAGAATGCGTTCTCCATATCATATCATATCAGTCTATGCAGTTCATATCCTCTCTTGTTCTTTACACGAAGTTTCGCGCATATGCACTGAAATTATCATATTCACACCTGTTTGCCTGCCTTCCGACAAAGGCTTTACCGAGAACAATACAGCAAACAACCTATTCATGGACTATTTCAGTGGAAGTGTCATATTTTCCTGTGTACTTTAGTTAAACCCATCGATCATTTCACACCCATGCAGCATTCTGAAATTGTCCTGCGCTTTGCCCATTTTGCACCTATTCGCGTGCCTCCCGACAAAGGCTTTACAGAGAATAAATGACCTTAATAAAACAAACTGATTTTTTCTTAATTAAAAAAAACCCAAAAACAATACGAAAATAGACTGTCCAATATGTTCAAACTTTGCAAAATTTTATTATTTTTTTACCTTTTAATATGTCATTGATAACAAAATATAACAAATGATTTTTTTTAAGCAAAATATGAAAATAGACTGTCCAACTTTTTCAGACATTGCAAAATATGAATATTAAAGAACCGAGCGGAGGTCATCATTCTCAAATTCTCGGAGATTTCAGGTGGCAGGTTCGTAGATTTCCGTTCGTCAGTTCCAAATGGTTAAGCTTTACACGGATCTATACTTTATGTAGTTTTCTGTTGGTCTACCTGCTCAAATCCTTTTCAGTCCTGTGACCGACACGCTGAAAACTGTAGCCATGCCAACTGTACTACCCACTGGCTATTCATAATATATTCCGAGCGCGTTAGGTACATAGAGCAAAGGGAGAGTCAAGAACCGGACTGGGAGAGGGAGTCCTGGCCTTAACATGGAACTCAATTAATATATGAATGAAAACATAATTGACTGATAAATACAAGTTGATAAAGTTATTGAGAGTTGTGTTCGGATTTGCTGACATAACGATGTGCTCTTTAAAGCAAGGATGTTACATTTTATTTTCGTTTCGTTACATTTGCCCACTTTCATCGATAAAACACCCATGTACTCTGTCAATATTCAATTTTATTTAAAATGACACTGAGTATATCACAGTTTATCAAATTGTAAAGTTAATTCATGGATGATATTAAAATTGGACACAAACTATCAGTAAATGAGGGCAATACACGATACACTAAACAAAAAATCAACAGTTTTCATCCACTATTCTGTTATGGACTAAAAAGTTCGTTTCTTGCAGTAATAGGGACTTGACAAAAATGCCTGGGATCGGTTGTCTGATGGTTTTCCATCCAATCTGTAATATTTGTGAAGGAACACCGACATTATCCCCCGACGACAGTTTCCCCATGCAGCGACAGTTTCCCTACCGACATTTTTCCCCACGACAGTATGAGGTTTCCCCCCAGCCTAATATCACGTGCAGTAATAATTCGATCTGTCGACAAGCACAGTCGCGGTCATTTCCCCACCTTGATTTTTTTAAAGTTTGCACGTAGCATTCTCCCAACGTCAGAGTTTGTAACCTCCAATCCGTCGGTAAACAGACTCTGATCAACCCTGTGCAAATGCCTGGCGCTTCGTCAAGCCAATGAGAGAGCATGTTATATTTTCCGGTTGACTACGTCATCACAGCTGATCACTGCGTGGAGATATTGTAAACAACATTTAACGGGCGAGCATTCTGATTTACGCTGAGAGCTATTGTAAGCATTAATTGATAATGACCCTGGAAAACGGGTCAAGCATGTGACAGATGTGACCAGGCAATCAACAAGCATGCGTCTTTCAGAACATTATATAATGACCGTGTATTTCGAATGTTATCTGTTTCATTTCGGCGGTCTTTTGAACTCAGTGAGGGAGGGTAACACAATACAGATGAAAGTCAACACAAAATATAATATCAAAAAATTACTCCGCCAAAATTACTCATCTGAACTTCAGCGGTGTATATATTATTCTGCATTTATGTGCAACAACCAAGTAATAAAAACAATCAATGAAGAACGTGGACGAGAAATACGTCGATATACAACGTCTATGTTGACTGGCTCGCCGAAGTTACGCTGACCTATTCTGAAATCATCGGCCCCATTCGGTAATCTCAACAAGTTTGCTTCATTTAGTAACGGAGGTTGTTGATTGGGATAGAGCCATGCGCAGAAAAGCTGCGCGCCGCAATTTTTCCGACTTTGACATCAGAGGTATGACTATCTGATACCATGAGAATGGCACGTAGGAGAGTTCTAGGAATTCAAGGGAGATTACTTTTTAGTTGAACATCGACAGTTGTATGCAAACGTGCCTTCTTTTCAGGCATGATAAATAAGAATAGATTACAATATATAATATTACGATGTTATTGCTGTCACGTTGTTATGTTCTGTTTTCTGCCTGTTATTTATTTCTTGGCATGGTCTTATGTATGCCTGTACCGACCACATCAGATTTGAATTCAAGTGTTATTTCGTCAATTTCCGGCAAGACTATCTATAGTTTGTGACTATACAGTGGGTAATCAATACTTTTGAGTAGATATTTTTGTGATACTGTATTGCTTGAAAGTTCAGGTCTGTCTAAATCGTCAGAACACCCCGAGAAAGTGGATGTGTATATGAACATCTCTTCATACAATTGTCTTCATCTTACTGCTCCTCTTTCGATGTTCAACTAAAAAGTAATCTCCCTTGAATTCCGGGAACTCTCCAACGTGCAAACATAAAAAACGAGAGATCCTGAAGGATCTTGGCGCCCACCATTGTCCGATAATTGTAAGCTAATGACTAGAGGATCTTTTTGTCCATTGTTACTAAGTACAAACGATTGATTTGTAATTTTGTTTAAAGAATTTCGAATCTGAGCGAAAAGGATCGGAAAAGGTCACTGAAAAACACCAAGACATAATCTAAGTTTCAGGAGTTTCAAGATTTCTAGAAACTGTACTTATGTCGGTTGTTATAATACAAGAGAAATGAGCGAAGTTAGTATGAAAGTGAATGTGCATGTACGAAGGATTCTTCGCCTTTGTTTCATAGTATTTTTTTTATTTATTTTTTGGCACGTGTCATCATTGGGTCCTGGAAGCGAAGACCAATCTCTTTGACACTTTGGCATGAGCTATGAAACATACTTAAGATTTTATAATTAAGAACGAGTACTAATTCTGTTCTGTTTATACGGCCATTTTGAGATATCTCTTTTAAGATACCATGCCTGAAAATAGTAAAATGGTACACTATTTAATACTGAAGGGATCCGGTCTGCGCAGTAATGTTGAAACTTCGAAAGTGCCTGAATCCTGATTATCTTCCTTAAAAAAAAGGCATCTTGCATATCGAGACCCTAAGGGGAATCTGTGTACCAAAAAAGAGAAAGATCCATGTAGTAGTTCCTGAGAAATGACGATAAAGTTTCATGGGGAAATCCAAGATGGCTGCCTGGTGGCTATACTGGATTTTCAAATCGTACCAGGAAAGGTATCTTGCACAACTAGATCCCAAGGGGAACCTGTATACCAAATTTGAGAAAGATCCATGCAGTAGTTCTTGAGAAATCTCGATAAGGTTTCATGGGGAAATCCAAGATGGCTGCCTGGTGGCCATATTGGATTTTCGAATCGGACCAAAAAAGGTTTCTCGCACAACTAGACCCCAAGGGGAACCTCTGTACCAAATTTGAGAAAGATCCATGCAGTAATTCCTGAGAAATTGCAATAACAAGGTTTCAAAGGGAAATCCAAGATGGTTGCCTGGTGGCCATATTGGATTTTCGAATCGGACCAGAAAAGGTATCCTGCACAACTAGACCCCAAGAGGAACCTATGTACCAAATTTGAGAAAGATCCATGCAGTAGTTCCTGAGAAATCGCGACAACAAGGTTTCATGGGGAAATCCAAGATGGCTGCCTGTTGGCCATATTGGATTTTCGAATCGGACCAAAAAAGGTTTCTTGCACAACTAGACCCCAAGGGGAACCTGTGTACCGAATTTGAGAAAGATCCATGCAGGAGTTCCTGAGAAATCGCGATAACAAGGTTTCATGGGGAAATCCAAGATGGCTGCCTGGTGGCCATATTGGATTTTCGAATCGGACCAAAAAAGGTTTCATGCACAACTAGACCCCAAGGGGAACCTGTGTACCAAATTTGAGAAAGATCCATGCAGTAGTTTCTGAGAAATCGCGATAACAAGGTTTCATTGGGAAATCCAAGATGGCTGCCTGGTGGCCATATTGGATTTCGAATCGGACCAGAAAAGGTATCTTGCACAACTAGACCCCAAGGGGAACCTGTGTACCAAATTTGAGAAAGATCCATGCCGTAGTTCCTGAGAAATCGCGATAACAAGATTTCATGGGGAAATCCAAGATGGCTGCCTGGTGGCCATATTGGATTTTCGAATCGGACCAGAGAAGGTATCTTGCACAACTAGACCCCAAGGGGAACCTGTGTACCAATTTTGAGAAAGATCCATGCAGCAGTTCCTGAGAAATCGCGATAACAAGTTTTCATGGGGAAATCCAAGATGGCTGCCTGGTGGCCATATTGGATTTTCGAATCGGACCAGAAAAAGGTATCTTGCACAACTAGACCCCAAGGGGAACCTGTGTATCAAATTTGAGAAAGATCCATGCAGTAGTTCCTGAGAAATCGCGATAACAAGAAATTGTTTACGGACGGACGGACGACGGACGACGGACGGACGACGGACGGACGGACGACGGACCACGGACAAAAAGCGATTTGAACAGCCCACCATCACTCAGCCCACCATCTGGTGATGGTGGGCTAAAAATCAAGATAGGGAAAAGAGCGCGACTATGATTGTCGGCAGACCGCGACTGCGATTGTCGGCAGATCGAATTATTACAGCACATAATATTAGGATGGAGAAAATGTCGTGTGGGGATACTGTCGTGGGGGAAAATGTCGGTGGGGAAACTGTGGCTGGGGAAACTGTCGCTGGGGGATAATGTCATGGGCTTATGTTATCGATATGTCGAATCCTATTTCTGTTTCTGCCGCTGTACTTGGCTGTCAGGCTTCGTTTTAACATATATTTCTTATCCATCTCGACATTCACGCAGTTTTCGCTGATTTTAGTCACTTTCTGTTATTAATAGAGCAATAGAAAACGATAACGGTAACTTTTTTTATATTTAGTAGCTCATTATGATCCAAATGATCTGGAATCATTTTTAAGAGAGAAAAAATATGCCCATGTTTCTCAGTAAGATTCTGTTTATCCTATGTAGATATTCCGCGCGGTTTCAGAGATACTGGAATTTGAAATGTAAATATGATATTTAGGCATACATGTAAGTAGTATACAGTACCCGAATTGACGGAATACCCCCCCACTGCGCATGCGCAGAACCTGGTGTGACGTCATAAGTGTATGGGCATTGGGGGGTTATTGGGGGTGTGCGCATGCGTGATGTGTGGGAGGTGGGTTGTACCCACCTCCCACATTTGTACCCACCTCCCACATTTGTGGGAGGTGGGTTGTACCCACCTCCCACATTTGTACCCACCTCCCACAATGAGTGCATAGAAAAAAAAAAAGTTCCGGCAAAAAAAAAAAAAAAAATGTATTCATCCGCGGTGATGCGGTTTGGCCGCGGTTTTGGCGGTAATTCGGTCTCGGAAAAAAGCTTCCGCGGAGAAAAAGTAGTCCCTAGATAAAATGGTCCGATGGGGTCGAGTGAGGTATCAAAGTGAAGCTTAGGTGAAGGGGCATCTAATGGGCTGGGTGTGGGGTTGAAATATCGGCATTCTGCGCATGCGCGGTGACCGAAGGGTATGAAAATAGCCTTTTTGGAGCTAGGGGAGCCCCTAGTGTACCGATGGGGTCGAGTGAGGTATCAAAGTGAAGCTTAGGTGAGGGGGCATCTAATGGGCTGGGTGTGGGGTTGAAATATCGGCCTTCTGCGCATGCGCGGGGGCCCAAGGGTATGAAAATAGCCTTTTTGGAGCTAGGGGAGCCCCTAGTGGACCGATGGGGTCGAGTGAGGTATCAAGTGAAGCTTAGGTGAAGGGGCATCTAATGGACTGGGTGTGGGGTTGAAATATCGGCATTCTGCGCATGCGCGGTGGCCGAAGGGTAGGAAAATAGCCTTTTTGGAGCTAGGGGAGCCCCTAGTGGACCGATGGGGTCGAGTGAGGTATCAAAGTGAAGCATCCATGAAGGGGCATCTAATGGACTGGGTGTGGGGTTGAATTAGGGGCATTCTGCGCATGCGCGGTGGCCGAAGGGTATGAAAATAGACGTGTTGGAGCTACGGGAGCCCCTAGTGGACCGATGGGGTCGAGTGAGGTATCAAAGTGAAGCATCCATGAAGGGGCATCTAATGGACTGGGTGTGGGGTTGAATTAGGGTCATTCTGCGCATGCGCGGTGGCCGAAGGGTATGAAAATAGCCTTTTGGAGCCAGGAGC
>JAVTVY010008099.1:0-42876 GCA_036873755.1 Hanleya hanleyi | reverse complement strand
GATCGATACATTTATTCAAGATATTCCTCCACACCATTATAAAATCAAGGGTGGGGAAAACACGAATAACCCGAGGTTGTTGACATATTGGTCGGATAAGAAGAAGATAGAATTTTTTTGGACGAACAAGGTTGGAATCAATCAAAATTTGGATAAAGGGCCGAAAATCGCCGAAAGGTGTTCATTAAATTCGAATAAAAGGAAGGAACAGCATCCGAATGTGGAAAGCTATTGTCAACAAACTGAGGGTTAACCGATCTTAAGGACAAACCAACACAGTAGGGAGCAAAGTAAGTCCATTTCGTCTCAGAACCATTAACAAGCTTCCATATCTAGAGGCGAGATGAGCAACCAAAAGGCCAAATTCGGAGAACCCGGCATACACAAAATGACGAGCAATTGGCTCAAAAGCAGAAGTTGTCCATAGAAAGGAAAACATAAGTTTCTGGAACTTCCGCAGGAAACTGTCCGGAAGATCTAGAACACTGCCGACGTAAAGTAATTTGCACAAGGCCACAGCCTTGAGCAAAACACTTTTACCAAAAAGAGACACACCACGAGTCTTCCAAGATTCCAAGACCTTGGTAAACTTTTCCAAAATCGGGTCCCATGTACTAGACATTAGGTTATTACCAACCAAAACCCCGAGGATTTTCGTACCATCCACCCAGGAAATGCCGAATGGATGGTCCGATCGGGTCTTCCATTTCTCGAGGAGCACTCCCTTGGTTTTAAATATATTTAACCTCGAACCGAAGGCCCCCGCAAAAAGATTACGCCAGTATATTACTCTCCGTATGGAACGCCCAGTACAGCAAATAACTGTACTGTCATCCGCATACAGAGATATGTTTACTACTACTTGACTCCCTCTATGTCTGGATGCTTCCGGATCTGAATCGAGAAAGGCTCCAGACACAGAACATATTAAAGGGGAGACAAAGTACAACCCTGACGAACACTCCGTAACGAAACCATAAACGATTACAGAACTAGAAATATCTGTATATAACAGATGAACCCATTGAAGGCATTAAACATAAAGTCATGACTCACTCGATCAAAAGCTTTCTCTTGATCGAGTGAAACAAAGGCACAAGGTAAATGTTTTTGCTCAACATAATCCGAAATACAACGCAATAAATGTACATTGTCCAGTATCGAACGACCAGGCACACTGCATATCTGGTCATCCACAATAATACTGGACAAGACGCATTGTAAACGGTTGGTGAGAACTTTAGATATAATTTTATAGTCCACATTCAGCAAGGAAATGGGACGCCAAACTTTCAAATTATCCGACTGGGAGGGATCCTTGCAGATCAGAGAGATGTAACCCAGCCTCTGTGAATCCGACAAGGAGCCCTCCCCGAAGGCCAAGTTACTGACAGAAACAAGAATGTCTGCTAACTCTTCAAAGAAATGGAGGTAAAATTCCTTCGACAGGCCATCGTTATCCAGTGACCTGTCAGAGTTCATTCCCTTGAGAGCATCATAGATCTCCTGTCTCGTGATGGGACCTTCACACACAAGGCGGTCAGGCTCATCCAAGACAAGAACATCTTTCAAAAATAAATTAGCAAGGTCATCGTCGATGGGATCAGAAAATAACAAATTTATATAAAAATTTCGACACTCATCGACGACGCGATCATGCGTCACCGCAGGTCCATTCGGAGCCTGAAGCTCCGTCAGCAATTTCTTTTTAGAATTGGAATGTTCCTTTCGAAAGAAAAATTTGTACGATTTTTCCTGATTGTCTAGAATTTTGGCTTTGGATCTAATTTTTGCCCCATGATAATTTTTTAAATGTATATCTTTTAATTGTTTCCTAAGTTCTAAAATTTGATCTAAATATTCACCAGGATTTTCCCTGTTTGCCTTATATAATTCCCTATAATGTTGGTATAAACGATCAATAATTTCGTTTCGTTTTTTTGCATGAGCTTTCCCAAATTTAACATCTAAATCCCTAATTTCGCCCTTTAAGTTATCCCACCAATCTAAGGAAATTTCATTTGGACATAAAGTCTTATGATAACGAATGAGGACCTGCACTGCCTCATGAAATATCACACCTCGAACCTCTAGTTTTTTCACTCCACCTGTTGCTCTTGTAACTTGTAACTTCTCGTCAAAATTTCTGTGCTGGAATACCCGCTCTTAACCTAGACCAAAACATGTGCTTGGTTTGTGGGCTGATTTCATTGGCAAATGCAGAAGAGTTCCAATTTTGACCTTTGACATCCAATCAGAAGCGAGTATTTTGACCTCGGCTAGAAGGCAAGGTCACATGCTCTCATTTGGACGAGTGCGCAGGTGTTTTGCGCTGTCAACATCCGGGTTTCCCAGTGGGTTTTCCCATCATTCCTGCGTCTTCCATGGGTACTGTGGTTTTACATCCGGGTCATCATCTTACATCCGGGTTTTTCCATGTTTATTGTCACGTGACCGGCAATGACCTTTAACCGCTGACATGAACTTTAAACTTTTAACCTTTAACATCCACATGTAAACACACCCATAGCGGTTCCTCCAGCGTGGATGTGCTGTGATGGAGGGGCTAATAAAAGGATTGACCTGTAATCTTTGTTGTTGTTGCTCTCTTTTTGGACTAACCAATCAGAATAGTACGTATCACCGACTACACCCGTAGAGCTACGTATAGGCGCGCATGTGTGACATGATCTATAAAACACGATCCCACACCCCCATTCTCACGGTTGCAGAGCCATGACGGACACCCATCTCTATGCGACTCGCATTTTACAGCATGCGACCGTGGTTAATTCAGATATTGATCAAATTATTCACATTATTATAATAATATGTAATAGGCAAAGCCTAGAAGGGAGCGCAGAACAGTTCTTGCCCTCTCAGAGTAGTTCTGAGCCACAGGGGCTCGTTCTCGTTGTTAATTGGGTAATTAGATTAATGGGGGGAGGGGTCGAGGTAGGGAATAAATATTACTATTAGAAGGGCAGACACTTAGTCGGCGTTGAGACCACACCACGCTCACAAAACTCCGGTGTTATATCCCCTTATCACCGTTTGATGTTGATATTAGTGAACAAAATAGTGAGGACTGGAACCTGAAATCCAGCCCTCTTGTACTTCGTTATGAAATTGATGTATTATTCCATTTGCATTCTCACCTAGTTGTAGATCAGTGCCTGTATATTTTTTTCTTTCTGTATATAAATTTATGATTAACTCTAAGACATTGAAGTAGCAGGCAAGTACAGTTCCCAATTCAGCAACACAATTATTGAATTACAAATATCTGTCGGGAGTTGGAACATAATTAAAATAAATGATCTGCCAGTACATCTCCCCTCAGTAAATTCGTGAATTCTGCATTATTATTACATGTTCATGTATAGGCTTAATATACATGTACATATATTGGTACTTGATAAGATTCTCTCTTTTCACAACACGGGGGTGGGGGGGGGAGTGTGTGTGGCCATCGTGTAAGTGTGCACACTCGTAATCTCGGCTGCTGGTCTGGCGTGGGTTCGAATCCCACCGAGGACTTTCAGGATATGAAAATAGCTGGGCTTATCAGTGGCCAGGGTAAAAGGAACTGAGGACGCTCTCGTGTCCAGGCACATGAAGGCACCGTCGTGATATGGCTGAAAATTGTTGAAAGCGGCGTTAAATCCTACTCACCCACTCACTCTTTTCACAACATACATGTACCTTTGTCTGGCCGGGACTTGCTGATTTGTTAGTACCTACCTGATATACACTTTCACAATCCCCAACGGTGGCATGTAGATTTCCTCAAGTTATATTAAATAGATATTTCCTACATGTATGTACAATGCAGTGTTGACATTATATATATAGATTAAATAACTGAACATTTGGCCATGAAAATTTTATGCAATTTTAACAATGTAACAAAAAACTAATAATAATTTACCCCGAGATAATTATCAATGTCCCCTCCACGGTTCCGTAGTTAGCTGTTGGAATAGTTTTGACATCAGATTCTATGACTCAGCGTATTTCAGTTTCCTGAATTGGGGCTCTTCAACAGTAGAAAATAAAATTTGGGGAATCTTTAACCAGACACAACGACTATTTTCCGAGTATAGAAACCCTTTAAGGCAAGAGGACAAAGGCATTTTTTCCTGCAATTTCTTTTACTCAAAATCTGTAGATGTCAGCCAGATAGAGAAGAACACAAGTAATATCTACCGGTACATCATAATTTATGATGATAAATTACATAACAGATTGTTGCCTCTGATGTTCATGTACCTTTCTATGCTAACGCATGTAATTAACTATCTACCCAGTTACCTTCAATATGTCACTCATTTTGTTGACTTACTTTTAGTGCCATGTGAAATCATGCTATGTTTTCCTTTAACTGTTGAAGGGTGTGACTCAATCACAACAATCAACATAAATGTACATGTAAGTGACATTAAAGCAAGTGGACTTTTGCAACATGATATTTATTTGAGGATCACCTGTTGTGTAGAAGCCATTTACCAGTATATATGATACATAATGTCTGCGATTAAGTCCCATCATGGTCTCTGATATATTGTAGAATACTGAATACATTACTGATGTGGACTACCAATAAACGTAACTATCAAGGTGACTGAGAGTGAGCGAGTGACTATGATTTAATGTCTTTTTCAACACTATTTCATTCATATCACGATGTTGGTTCCTATTCCTTAACTATCGATAGTAGTATTTATTGTTTGTTCTATATTAAGTTAACATTATAAACTTTTCATTTGCTGGAATTCAGACAATAGTTCCATCAAGCTGGTGCTTCAGGACTGACAAAGGTCGGTGGATGCCCATGAAGGTGACATGTAGTTTGGACTGCAATCATCAAAGTTGCACACCCGATTATGACCTAGAAATTAAACAAGAATAAAAAGTTGTATTAGTATATTATTTCCAATGTCCCTGTAATTTACGAAATGAATGGCGTGCAACTGAGATTATGTGGCCGGATAAATAATTTGCATTTGCCAAATTATTAGGATCATCTCCTGATGGAAAGAGCGAAAGGAGATGAAAGCCAAAATTGTTATATGGTGTACTACTGTTGCCTGCAGGAAAATGATAAATATTGATCCATTGGGTATGATATGTAAAAACAAGAAAAATAAATGAATAGTGTTTGACACTTAATTGATGTGCCTGCTCAGACTTCTTAAATTGTCATGATTATGTATCATTGAGTTTCTACCAGGCTAAATAAATAATATATCATGTATGTGTGAAATTTGTTCATACATACCAGTGGAATCAAGACTGAAATATACCATGGTGTTGAAGCAATGGTCAAAGATGACTGCCTGTAAATAAAGAAACGTAAATGATAAACGATCATATTAAATGTAAATTGAAATTGGTACCAAATTAAAAGGGAACCAAGTTATCATGGAGAAAACCGATATTTTATTCTAACAGTACATCGTGTATATTAAAACAATTTCAAAACAATAAATTAAAAGAAACCCCAAATGTTAAATGCTTTTTACTTTTTCTCAGTTGAAAAACAAATTTATTGACACTGTTTCAGTTGTTCTTTCATTTGCAGTTTTTCTGATGGGTTTATTTTCATTTGAAAGTACATTTTAACATTATCACTTTATTTATAACCCTTTCCCCAGCACACTAATTCCGAGTTTCTCTATATCGATAGTTCTTGATGTGATAGGTCTTTGTCCAATGGTTGTTTCATATCTAGCAATATAGAGTAGTCACTATTAAATTAAGCTCCCCATAAAATAAATTATTCTAATTACATGTAAGCTAGACATAGTAAAGCATGTTCATCTGTTTAAAAAGCAATCCATTTTAATCCAATAATCGATGAAATGTCCAGATATGGAGCTACAATTTCAATCAATATGCAATAATAGGACATAGCATGTATGTAAAGTTCATAAGAAAATGTTAAATTTGTCTGTAAAATTTGATTTTTGCTTTGGGGATGAGTTAATTGACTCAAGGTTGCAAGGGGATGAGTTGACTTAAAGTTCGAGTTGGGGACGAGTTGCTTTGGGGACAAAGTGACCTGTTCCCACATGGAGAGTGCTGATAATACAATCATGTATTTAGGAAGAACATACAACATACCAGCTGGATGCATTAGGCCCTACTCCCAAAAGATTTATGAAGTTTGTGTCATGGGCAACAATACAGCTGCCACTAAACTGCATGGGAGAATGGAAAGAAAACGTTCAACAAAATTTTGCAAACATATGTTTGACAAAAGTGGAAGATTAAACTTAAGACTTGAGTCTGGTAATTCATTGGGTATATTAAATAATTAATTGTAATTCACTCTGCTGAAAAAATGCACAGCTACTGTAGAATCAGAAACTTTAGTATGGTACAGATATGAAAACTGATGTGGGAATTCATGATTTGAAAATAATATAGATACTAGGATCAGTGATACCAGTCAGTACATTAACCTTCAGATACTGTGCATAATGATTAAGATAGAATTTATTATAAGCGGAGGTTTATTTCCCGTAGCATGCTTATTTCTAGGGTCACATTGTCCCCACCGTACAAACTAATTTCAACATGACAATTATTCTCAACAATACCTACATGAAATGGAATCAAGTGATACAGTTATGCCTCATAGCATTCAGAGGCCTATATTCAATGTCTTTAACTAAATATAGGTCTTTAAATCATTAAAAAAAGATAACAAATGTTAAAATTTCGGAAGAAAAATAACACTAAGTAGCAATCGAGGAAGATGTGTTTTTGCAGAAATGTACATTTCTGATAGGGTTCTGAAATGATTCTAAAATGAACATGACGGGCAATACAGAAATGGCGAAACAGTTAATCATAAACTTATGTGATTAGCATAAAACAAAATGATACCAATTCTCATTGTACCCAGAAAACACAGTGTCCAAAGTTAGTCTATCTAAGCATTTGAAATACTAGAATGCTGTTATATGAATAATAGTCTTTGAATGATGGGCACGGAAATTCTGTAACGGACGACGTCTAGATGCTTGTATCGATAATCTTTACTCGTCAGTCCATTAATACGAGGAGAAATATATTTGTAAACTTTTTCTTAAAAAATTCTACTTAAGAAAATATGTTTTTCTTTTTAAGACAGATGTTTAATAAGAAGACGCGAGTTTTACTACGCAAATATGGATATATTGGAGAACATTTTGTCTGCTCTTCAACATTAAGAAACTGTAAATTTTTTCAAATTGGTCAAAACACATATTTACTCATCCTACAACTTGAAAATTTAAGAATGGGATATTCATAAGAAATGGGAGACTCCGTTATAAATATTCTGAATATTTCCCAGTTTTTGAAGAAATGATTTCTTTTCTTGAAAGAGCCAAATAATATTCGACCTATTCGAAGAAAAGTTTTTTGAAAGGTTTCACTATTGTTTGATTACACTTGATTGTCTTCCTAACAAATTTACTGTTTTAAATGCAACTTGTTAGGTAAATGAAATTTAAGAAAATGCGATAAAAGGGTTAGAAAATGTGTTCTTGCTGTGAACATGCAACGGTAGCGGAAACACAGAACGGCGTAAGATGACAAAAAGTAAAACGATCTCATTGACTGATTTTCTGGATGTATTTAATTTGTACGGCAGACAGAAGACGGTTTGATAAGATTCGCGGATGTATTCATTGATATCCTGACTCAGATACAGACATTGTATAGATGACAGGATAATAGCCTTGCGAAGCGACCGGACGGAAATCGATGTTTTTAAGCCTCAGTCATGAAAGACGGCTCGAATTAGTAACAGTCAACATGCTCCCAAAGGACCAAACAGAGACAAGTGGTAAGCGCTGAGTATAGTAGCGGGAAATATGGTGAAATGGAAGATTGGGCAGATTGTATCAGAAATTTCTGGCATATCGAGGAACACACACATGCATCTGCAGACGCCAGACTCAACAATATAATATATGTAGGGGATATCGTAAAATATAGAAAAATAGTTAGCATAATAAACAGATTGCCAGTTAAGTCAACACAAGGCACGAAAAGGAGAAACTATTTAGGCCGTTGAAAATGGTAACAGTTTTGGGCAGGTTATGGGGCTGATAGTATTGGAATGACCGCTAAAATTATTCATGGAATTACTATTGTATTACTCTAAATGTCGACATACTGCTCCTCGTGGTATGTTTTGTAACAAATGATTAACGACACCCCATGCTCACAAACTGTAAACATCCAATTGCCAAATTATCACATCAACAAAAGCAAGTAATGAGATTTCTCGCAAAGCATCAGTTCGACCAAAGTGACAATCCGTGAATCTGACTACGCCTTTGTGGTGTGGTCATGTTATCCAAGATGTCCAGATTAACGCCCACAATAAGAAGATGGCTGAGAAACAAATCATTACAGGGATTAGTTTTGGTTCTTGATATGTTTTCAGAAATATGTAGTCAGAATGTTTTTCTGTGAGGTCAGTACGCCTGCATCGCCTTTCACCCCCGTCATAATATTGCGTTTAATTTAAGAGGCTTTATGAATGAGCATGCATTGAATGTAATGTCGATCCATTTCAAAACTTAGGAAACCGTATGTTTTTTGCCTATCACTCTAACTTCATTTTGTGAAGAGACAAATGACAACGTCTGCAATTCTGTGTTTTGTCCAGCCAGTCTCAAAACAGAATTGGGAAATTGCATTTGTACTCTCATCCATTGCACTGTCATCCAGCTTCACTGGAGAATTAGGTCTACGATGGCGGAATATAATTTGGATGACGAACTACACGTTTGTATTTTAGCGCCCAATTGCAACTGTAATTGTCCTATCCTGGTTTGAAACATGGTTGAAAAATCGAGGCATGTTTGGACAAACGCTAAATTTGCACAGATTTTGATTGGTCTCACACAATCAAGAGTCAGACACACTGGTAAGCCTCCGACAATAGACATATAAGGTTAAAAATACATGATCTGGGTTAATTTTGCATTCACCCATGCTCATACCGTCATAACACCAAGTACGAAGTAATCTTTCCACCGATGGTTGCCCTGGTCAGCTTGATGATCTGAGAAAAATTCCGTTACAATCACATATATATATATCTTAGAAAATATTGGCCCCTATATAGGGGAGCTATCTTTTGTTGAGGTGTTTCTTTCGATTTACCTTTGTCCCCCAGTGTTTACAAAGTTTTAACCATGGATAAGATTAGCTCGGTTACCAAATTTATTCGAGTATAAATGATTTCAAGGTGCACCCAATCCCGAATTTTATTCTGGGTTATTTGTTTCGGAACCTGATAATTCACTGAACATCTGAACTAAGCCATTGAGATTTACACTGGTGGCCCATGTCGGAAATATCAAGTCTGCTCAACTTGTTTGGTAAAGGCTTACAATCGGTTCAATCAAAATAGAACGCAATGTGCCACTCGTCGAAAGTAGAGAGGCTGGCATATTCACAAACGACAGTCAGCATCTTCTTCAAAATCCGATCCATTCAAAGCTAGTTGCTTCTCATTCACCAAACGCTATATAGACGATCTTCTGGCCTTGGATAATCGCTATATAAACGACGCAGTGAAGGACATATATCCTCCTCCACTGGATTTGAAGGCAACTACAGATAACCCTATAGGCACATCATATTTAGATCTCTATCTCTATAAAAATGAAGCGGGCATTCTCTCTCGTCGACTTTATGACAAAAGAGATGATTACAATTCGACATCGCAAAATATCCCTTTCTGGAGAGTAATATTCCAGTGCGACTTCATGACAAGAGATGATTACAATTTCGACATCGTAAACTATCGCTTTCTGGACAGTAATATTCCAGTGGGACATGCATATGCCGTATACTTATCTCGCCTAGTAGCATTTGCTAGATCCTAAATGTGACGATTTTAAGCAACGTCACAAAACATTGTTTAAGAAACTTACAAAACAGGGCTATATCACCAAGCGCCTCCACTCAAAGTTTCTCAACTTTGGCGAAACATATCGCATGCTGATAGCAAAATACGAGCGTAGCGTGCAAGATCTAAGGCGTTACGTTTCGTAACTTTTGTCTAGTTCCGCTTAACCGCGGGCTAGGGGACGTATGAACCCATATACTTCAAGATTCTCATGATGCTCATATGAACAGTCAAAATCAAAGCGTGACTGAGATACATCGTTCTCTAGATGACGCATTTACAGCGAATATTATGGATTAAGAATACTGATCAGCGATACGGATTTGATATTTTTGGAACATCATGATGTCTTGTCGGCATCTTTGAAAAGTGTTGACCGCTTCTCTCTTTCAGGAAACTAGCCTATATTTATGTGTTCTATGATTGTCTTTAGGAATTTCGTGCTAATACTGTTATATGGAATAAGGACTAGGCCTTTGGATTATGGACGCGGATATTCTTTAATCGACGACGGTTGAATTATGACTGACGGACCAGACGCTTGTAATCAGAAATTTGGTAAAAACAATACTGTAAACTTTGACCAATTTTCCCGTCTTTTGTCCCGAATGACATTACGAAAGCTGATAGATCAGTATTGATAGTGTCGGTTTTATAATGACGAAACAATAAATATATAGCTTCAAAAACTTCAGGTATTGCAATTGTAGGGGCCAAAATACAAAAATTGTATTTTTTCGCGGTTAACAGTTTTCAATGATGCGGCAAGACATCACGATGCTCCAAAATTATGGAATCCGTATCGCTAATCGGTATTCTAAGTCCATGACTTTCGTTGTAAAGTTGTTATCCAGAGAATCATGTTTCATTGTAGTTGTTCATATGAATACGATGAGGATCTTGAAGTACATTAGTTCATACGTTCCCTAGCGCCGAGGTAAGCGGAATTCGAGACAAGTTACGAAACGTGATGTCATAGATCTTGCACGCTACGCTCGTATTTTGCTATCGGCAGAAGATTTGAGTAGAGGCGCTTGGTGGTATAGTCATGTTTTATAAGTTCCTGCAACAACCTTAATATGCACATAATATTATCATGTAACATATCACATGTCCGAGAAAATGAAATACATATTACATGTTATTTATCTATAAGCTTTCGTTGAATGGCCAGAGTTTTGGATACATGTGGACATTTTGCCGAAATAAACGCCAAAATAATCGCAGTATTTACCAGTGTGGTGAACAAGATGCCGAAGTACTGACAATAAGTCATATGACCCCAAATTCAAATAGATACGAAAAAGATGTGATAACCGTATCAAGTCATCTAATGTAAAATTAACTATGTGACCGTCAGATAGAATAAACTGTCCAAACGAGGGAGTGATACTAGAAGGTAAGTTCTTATTCAGAATTCATATCTGTGAGACCAGACCACGATCAAGCACTTCATTCCCACAATATTTACCAGTCACAAAACTACAATCACACTAAATTATAAATAGATGTACTCAGCATAAAGATGGCAACCATTTCTCCTTCATCTCTTTGATTTTCCATTTGGGATCCTCTTTAATCTTGGTTCCTCTGTATTTGGTTTCCATCCATTACGTAATGATGAAAGACGGGTCTGTATTTTAGGTTAATCAATTAATCGATCAATCAATGAATCAATTAATCATTCGTGTTTACGATTCACTACGCTTCAAACAATTAATTGTTCATTAACGACAACATGATAGACAATTCCTAGACAAACCAGGCTTTGTGACACACGATAAAGCGTGCTTACGTACAATCGGCGACAGAAAAAAGTACAAAAAGGGGTTGATGGCACTATTAACGAAAATCAGACATGCCATAATACTCCCCACGGCATTCTCCAACGGTGATAATTCAACTTTGAATGTATGCGCAATCAACAAATATAAACACATGGGCGCCCAAGTCAGAACAAAAATTAACGTTAGTGTCAGAACAACTGGCCCAGAAACAGTTTTTCGCGAAGTCTCGTTTTCGGAGTGTACCGTTTTCTTTCTAAGTTGATAGATTTTTAGCCCATGAAATGCAACGATGAAACTCAGTGGTGTGAAGAAACACAGAATGGAATGTATGAGCACATACATTCCGCCATTTTCCTTGATAACACACAAGGTCCCGTTTGCATCATAATTCAGAGTGCCTCGTCCTGTTACTAAGATCGCAGTTGTTGAATTGCAAGCAAATAGCACAAGCCATAGAATAAAACATACGCAAGCCACCTTCCCGGCTGTCAAATGACGTCTGGCAAATAATGGCTGTAGAAGTGTAAGGTAGCGTACCAAGGAAAACAAAGCTAATTGGTAAGCACTGAGTCCCGTCGTAGACAATGATATAGCATAGTATATTTTACATACTGCATCCGGAGTTTCAGGTATATCGAGCAGGAAGAAGCTTAAACACACACATGAATCTGCTACAGCCAGACTCATCAATATTATATACGTCGGGGACATCCGAAGATTTTTACAGCGTAAAACGGCCACGATAAGACAAACGTTCCCTGCAATGCCAATAAGAACCACTATGTGGAGGAAAATGCTTACACCTTTAATAATTTCAACTATTTGGATGCCGAAGCCGCTGGTATTAGAACGTCCACCAATATTCTCCATGGCATCACTCTTGTATGTATCATTGTCCATAAATAGTTCCCCCTGGTTTGTCTCTGTTATATTCAGCATATTTAGCGATTTCCTGTATTGAACTATTTATCTTCATCTGAATATTCATAAGCGTATTGTACCTTCATGATCGACATTTCCAATCGTGGTCCCATGTTAGGGTAATATTCCATATTATCTGTGCACGTCGGTGCAGAATTATTCTTCGACTGAATGTTTAACTCCGTTAAACCTAATATTCCCGCATCTCTGTGCCCTGTAATCAGTGAACTGGTATATTGGAACACATCCCTTGCAATTCCTGATTCAATGACGAAGCGATATCTGTGAATCTCATTCCCTCGTACAAAATATGTGTGTCTAACCGTTTCTCACCACAAGCCCGACGGTATGCACCTAGCGTATCAGTATCCATGTGAAATATTTCACTGAGTAGTTTTTAAGCTTTTTTTATCCATGCTGTGTTCATATTTCCTAGATAGTTTGTCCCAATCCAGTAACAACTTTGGATATTCGTCATCTTCGGGAACTTTGCCGCGGGTTATGAGAACGACGTTGAATTTAAATATCTTCTTGTATCGATGGACACATGATACGAACAATAACATTCATATATTAACATTTTAGTTATGCAAATATAGAATAATATTGTTTCACTCTAGGCAGTACTGTCGCAATTTGCGAAGCAGTTGAAACGAGCTTATTATTGAGGCTATTGCACGGCTATTCAAACACGACTACTGCCTGTTAAAACATAGGTTAATTCATTTCCATCGCAACCAGAAACATCGACACGCGAAATAAATGTCATGATTGAGGATAATGCATGTAGGCCTGTTTATTTACCGTTGCTTTCGACTAGCCTCCAAACATCATATGCACTCACCGCCATTAGCTGTATTGTCTCATCGCGAGATTAGCTGATTTGAAACATGGCTGTGTATTAATTGCGTTGTTTCGGGATATTTGCAGTGGAAAGATGTCATATCGTCTTCTTGTCATATATGGAGGGACGTATGACAAGGGAGATAAGGGACGTAGGACAATGGATTTAAGGGGCGTATGGCAATAGAGTTAAGGGACGTATGACAATGGAGTTGATGGATGTATGGCAATGGAGTTAAGGGACGTACGACAATGGAGTTAAGGGAGTTAAGGGACGTCTGACAATGGGGTTAAGTGACGTATGACAATGGAGTTATGGGACGTATGACAATGGAGTTAAGGGACGTATGACAATGGAGTTAATGAACGTATGACAATGGAGTTAATGGATGTATAGCAATGGAGTTAAGGAACGTGTGACAATGGAGTTAAGGGGTGTATGACAATGGAGTTAAGGGACGTATGACAATGGAGTTAATGGATGTATGGCAATGGAGTTAAGGAACGTATGAAAATGGAGTTAATGGATGTATGGCAATGGAGTTAAGGAACGTATGACAATGGATTTAAGGGGTGTATGGCAATGGAGTTAAGGGACGTCTGACAATGGGGTTAAGGGACGTATGACAATGGAGTTAAGGGACGTATGACAATGGAGTTAAGGGACGTATGACAATGGAGTTAAAGGACGTATGACAATAGAGTTAAGGGGCGTATGGCGATGGAGTGGAGGTAGGTATGACCATGAAGTTAAGGGACGTATCACGATAGAGTTAAGGGACGTATGACGATAGAGTTAAGGGACCTATGACAATGGACTGAAGGGACGTATGACAATGAAGTGAAGGGACGTATGACATTGAAGTAAAGGGGCGTATGACAACGGAGTTTTATATATACAACATTGCATCACGGGATATAGTTCAGTTTAAATCGTTTGATTGGTCAATTCAAATTTTCAAAAATAGGATTTTTATCGTCTTCTGGAGAAATTGAAAGGAACTCCAGCCTATCAAAGAGTAAAAGGATCATTTGCTACCCTCATGGCCGTTCCCACCAGTGTTTACCAGTCTCCCTTCGTGAATCTTATTCACCCTTGACTCCAGATCAGTGGTCGAATTAGCAGAACTCGCAAAGGTGATGCTGAACAACTCGGGTATAAAGGTTTCCTCTGACGCATCTAAAACGGGATGTCTTTCAGAAAGTTTCATTTTCGGAACTCACCAGTTCAGTACCAATGTGGGTGAAGCAATGACTATTGTGTAATGAAAAATACCAAATGAACATGACATATCAACCATTTTGTTTTGTCTGAGTGGACTTCTATCGCATCTTCTCGTAGGGAAGCTGTTTGTCGGGTTGTTATAACATCAATTCCATGAAAAAGTTAACCTTATGGTCGTTTTTCAATTATATTGAACAATGGACATTTATATATGTTTTTTTTTCGTCTGACTGTCTTCTTTTCGTTTCTGTAGTTAGATTATTGTTTTAATTACTAGCTAATTATAATACTCGCATCGACAACATTTCGTTTTTCCCGCAATTTTAAACTTTGAACGACGACTTTTTTGGAAGAAACATTCGCTCGTGTAAGAGTGCAGCGTTCCACCAAACACATTGGCAAGTAATATACCATTTTAATCCTTATTTGTTTGGGAGTGTAACCATCAACAAATTGGAAACATATATGAAAGTAATAAAAGAAAACAGTTAGGGGACGTCGATCACGTCATTCTCATAACTCAGAAACTCTAGCTGTGATAGGTGAATATATGGTAAGGGGATGTGGCAGCTCAGAGCGAGGGTAGGTTAAAATTTGGCGAAAAAGCTGGCTTTCCGAAAAGTGCCTTTTCACAATCTTTCGCTGACGAAAATAACGAAACGGGAGAGAAAAAATATGCCAATTTGATACAGTTTGACCGACCTGAGGTTCTTTGACCATGTACCATCTCTGATGACTGTTTAGATGCTGACAAAATGTGATCGAACGTGTGGGAAGAGCATTGACTGATTTCCCCGTTTTGGCGCCTTTCTGACATGTTATGAGAATATGACCTACGCTATTTTTATCTCGTGACCTTTCTGATCACGTGAATAAACACACGTCACTATTGTTATATAACCGACAACAATGTATTTCTGATGACGTTAACAAAAAGGCCAACCGCAGTCTGTGCATGTCCCTGTCAACTTTGGAGAAAGAAACACAACGGTTTTGCTGAAAAATCCGTGTTTGTAGGCAGATTCCATCTAATTAAATGAGTCATTAGGTGGTTGTCATAGCTCTGGAGATGCCAATTCATATTATTTATTCGATAAAATGCTTTTTGTGCCTCTGTCTCAATTCCCCACGCCGTGTGCAGTTAAAGATCTCGAGCGACTGGCTTCTTGTTTAATTATTTCCATTTCGGGCTCTATCAGTCATTCGGGCTAAGGAGTCCGATTCAGCAACAACAACCAATAAAATAGACTCCTTAGCCGATGTTTTCGGGCTAGTCATTCTCATAGGGCCGTAACGACAATTTCGAATAGTTTAGTCTAGTTTTCTGATTATTTCTTCCGAAGATTTCACACATTTTGTCCAAAACTACTAAAGTCTTCAGAAAAATGATTCATTTAACTTCCTTACATGCGTTACGGATTTACAATGTTGGTCGTTACGGAATTACATGACTGTGTAATTCCGTAACGCTTGTCAATTTAAGACAGGTTGGAACTGATTGCAGCCACAATCCAAAAGTCATATAGGTATACCTGCTATGAATTATTATTTTCTGTGGCCAGAAATAGGTGGAAAAGGGGTGAATATTTACACACTGTGGTTGGATATATCTTTTACTTCAAGGACATTAAAAAGTTTACCTAAATAATTAGGTAAGAATGTGAACCTTAAAGAGAATTTAAGATTTAAAGTGGAAATTTCCACCTTTTCTGATGACGGTATAGGCTAAATTTTACATCGCTTATAAATAAATATATTTAAGCTATCTTGTGTTAAATGCGACGATGTTAATCAACGTCTCAAAACATTGTTGCAGAAACTTATTAAACAGGGCTATTCCGCCAAACACCTCCACTCAAATTTTCTCAAATTTGGCGATACATATCGCATGCTGATTGCAAAATACGAACGTAGCGTGCAAGATCTATGGCGCTACCTTTCGTAATTTGTGTCTAATTCCGCTTGGCCCGGGGTTGGGGGCCGTATGAACCTAAGTACTTCAAGGTCCTCATGATACTCATATGAACAGTTGCGGTCAAAGTGTGACTGGGATGCGTCGTTCTTTGGGTGACGACTTTACAACGAATATTATGGATTAAGAAGACTGATCAGCGATACGGATTTGATATTTTTGGAACATCATGATGTCTTGCCGGCATCATTGCAAACTGTTGATCGCTTCTCTCTTGCAGGAAATAAGCCTATGTGTATGTATACTATGATTGTCTTTTTGAATTTGGTGCTAATACTGTTATATGGAATATGGAGTGGGTCTTTGGATTGTGGACGCGGATATTCTCTGGTGAACGACGGCTGGGTTATGAATGACGGACTAGACGCTTGAAATACAAAGATTCTGTTGGCGTTGAGACAGTAGCTGGTCCAATTTGGGTTAAAAACGACATGCGAAGGATAAGTTGGAGAAGAAACCTCGTTATTATTTGAACAGTGCTAAACTATTGTAGCAATATAGGAAACAGTTCATAAGTTGCATAAAGGTCTACAATAGAAAATATATTTATATATAATGAAAGTAACTTATATCAGTTTATATACGGTAAACAGAAAAATTGAAGGAACAATTAATGTAAACATTTGATAACAGCAAGATCACACTATTATAATTGACATTCAGATTCGTTCTGAAATATGGCGACAACTAATAAAGAGAGACAGAATGTATTTCGCGAGAGACTGAAAAGCAATGCAGGGGCGCAGGAAAGAGTGAGACAGAAAGACGGAGAGAGAAAGGGAAAGGTGAGAGAGGAAAATGACAAAACCAGAGATAAAGGCTCCTAAAATACGAGTTAAAACAGCATTACGGCAGTATCGTGAGAGAAACATACCTGTATCGGAAGAGCGTAGTTCATCTGGGGATCTTTCTCCACCCGTAAATGAGGTTTATAAATCTCCAGGTTCCCTTTCGAAGGCAAAGAAGAAAGCTTTCAAGGTTTTGCCCCGGAGTCCGACTAAGCGGGCAGCATCGTTGAAACCCCCTTGCCAGAGACGTTCTGGATGCATACTTCGTTCCACTACGATCTGGACGAGCACTTACACCTGAAACTGAGAGGAGCAGAAAAGACATTTGCTATTGACTTTGGCGGAAACATATGAAGCTTACAAAGCAGAAAACCCAGATGTGAGAATAGGAAAATCAACATTCATTGCATTGCGACCTAAATGGGTTCTCCTCTCCTCCCAGATGCCCCACCACGTCTGTGGTTGCATATATCACAGGCAGGAAGTTTCCCAACAACATCCCTCTTTACTCAAAACCGGAGTTTCTTGGCAGGTGCATGTGTTCACTCTTAGACGAAGCTTGTATGTCTGATGATTGCGACACCTGTTGTGATGGGCAGCTGTATGATGCTAATTTCACAGGAAAGCTGGAAAATGTCACCGTTGATGATATAACGTGTTGTCAGTGGACACAGGAACGAGACCGATACATGCAGAAGACAGAGGTCAATGGAACCACCATGGAAGATTTAGTAGCCATTCGTAGCCTTCTTCCTCATTTTATGTGGCACAGCTTCATTAAAACGAAACAAGCAGCAGCTTATAACGCCGAAAATCAGCCGCCACAAATCAAGAAAGCTCAACGTGTATTCTACAGATGGACTTTGCGGAAAATTATACCCGCCAATAGCAGGATGAAATACAGTCTGCACACTGGCGCCAACGACAGGTAACGCTTTTCACAGCAATGGCCTACCATGGAGAGAAGGTGCTCAGTTACGTCATTGCCACCGAGTGTAACGAGCACGAGAAGCATTCCGTTACTGCATTCACCTCTAAGATCCGTGGGATTGTTAATGAGTTGCTGCCAACAGTTCAAGCTGTTCATATATTGACGGATGGACCCTCCAGTCAGTTTAATAATAAATTTATCTTTGCCCTTTTACCTGTTCTCCAAGAGAAGACCAACATAGAACTGCCCTGGAATTTCTTTGCCACGAGTCATGGAAAAGGCCCAGATGATGCGCTGGGCGGAATGGTCAAACGTACAGCCTACACTAGAAAAAAAGAGATCCGGTTTAAGGGACGTATGACAATGGAGTTAATGGATGTATGGCAATGGAGTTAAGGAACGTATGAAAATGGAGTTAATGGATGTATGGCAATGGAGTTAAGGAACGTAAGACAATGGATTTAAGGGGTGTATGGCAATGGAGTTAAGGGACGTCTGACAATGGGGTTAAGGGACGTATGACAATGGAGTTAAGGGACGTATGACAATGGAGTTAAGGGACGTATGACAATGGAGTTAAAGGACGTATGACAATAGAGTTAAGGGGCGTATGGCGATGGAGTGGAGGTAGGTATGACCATGAAGTTAAGGGACGTATCACGATAGAGTTAAGGGACGTATGACGATAGAGTTAAGGGACCTATGACAATGGACTGAAGGGACGTATGACAATGAAGTGAAGGGACGTATGACATTGAAGTAAAGGGGCGTATGACAACGGAGTTTTATATATACAACATTGCATCACGGGATATAGTTCAGTTTAAATCGTTTGATTGGTCAATTCAAATTTTCAAAAATAGGATTTTTATCGTCTTCTGGAGAAATTGAAAGGAACTCCAGCCTATCAAAGAGTAAAAGGATCATTTGCTACCCTCATGGCCGTTCCCACCAGTGTTTACCAGTCTCCCTTCGTGAATCTTATTCACCCTTGACTCCAGATCAGTGGTCGAATTAGCAGAACTCGCAAAGGTGATGCTGAACAACTCGGGTATAAAGGTTTCCTCTGACGCATCTAAAACGGGATGTCTTTCAGAAAGTTTCATTTTCGGAACTCACCAGTTCAGTACCAATGTGGGTGAAGCAATGACTATTGTGTAATGAAAAATACCAAATGAACATGACATATCAACCATTTTGTTTTGTCTGAGTAGACTTCTATCGCATCTTCTCGTAGGGAAGCTGTTTGTCGGGTTGTTATAACATCAATTCCATGAAAAAGTTAACCTTATGGTCGTTTTTCAATTATATTGAACAATGGACATTTATATATGTTTTTTTTTCGTCTGACTGTCTTCTTTTCGTTTCTGTAGTTAGATTATTGTTTTAATTACTAGCTAATTATAATACTCGCATCGACAACATTTCGTTTTTCCCGCAATTTTAAACTTTGAACGACGACTTTTTTGGAAGAAACATTCGCTCGTGTAAGAGTGCAGCGTTCCACCAAACACATTGGCAAGTAATATACCATTTTAATCCTTATTTGTTTGGGAGTGTAACCATCAACAAATTGGAAACATATATGAAAGTAATAAAAGAAAACAGTTAGGGGACGTCGATCACGTCATTCTCATAACTCAGAAACTCTAGCTGTGATAGGTGAATATATGGTAAGGGGATGTGGCAGCTCAGAGCGAGGGTAGGTTAAAATTTGGCGAAAAAGTTGGCTTTCCGAAAAGTGCCTTTTCACAATCTTTCGCTGACGAAAATAACGAAACGGGAGAGAAAAAATATGCCAATTTGATACAGTTTGACCGACCTGAGGTTCTTTGACCATGTACCATCTCTGATGACTGTTTAGATGCTGACAAAATGTGATCGAACGTGTGGGAAGAGCATTGACTGATTTCCCCGTTTTGGCGCCTTTCTGACATGTTATGAGAATATGACCTACGCTATTTTTATCTCGTGACCTTTCTGATCACGTGAATAAACACACGTCACTATTGTTATATAACCGACAACAATGTATTTCTGATGACGTTAACAAAAAGGCCAACCGCAGTCTGTGCATGTCCCTGTCAACTTTGGAGAAAGAAACACAACGGTTTTGCTGAAAAATCCGTGTTTGTAGGCAGATTCCATCTAATTAAATGAGTCATTAGGTGGTTGTCATAGCTCTGGAGATGCCAATTCATATTATTTATTCGATAAAATGCTTTTTGTGCCTCTGTCTCAATTCCCCACGCCGTGTGCAGTTAAAGATCTCGAGCGACTGGCTTCTTGTTTAATTATTTCCATTTCGGGCTCTATCAGTCATTCGGGCTAAGGAGTCCGATTCAGCAACAACAACCAATAAAATAGACTCCTTAGCCGATGTTTTCGGGCTAGTCATTCTCATAGGGCCGTAACGACAATTTCGAATAGTTTAGTCTAGTTTTCTGATTATTTCTTCCGAAGATTTCACACATTTTGTCCAAAACTACTAAAGTCTTCAGAAAAATGATTCATTTAACTTCCTTACATGCGTTACGGATTTACAATGTTGGTCGTTACGGAATTACATGACTGTGTAATTCCGTAACGCTTGTCAATTTAAGACAGGTTGGAACTGATTGCAGCCACAATCCAAAAGTCATATAGGTATACCTGCTATGAATTATTATTTTCTGTGGCCAGAAATAGGTGGAAAAGGGGTGAATATTTACACACTGTGGTTGGATATATCTTTTACTGCAAGGACATTAAAAAGTTTACCTAAATAATTAGGTAAGAATGTGAACCTTAAAGAGAATTTAAGATTTAAAGTGGAAATTTCCACCTTTTCTGATGACGGTATAGGCTAAATTTTACATCGCTTATAAATAAATATATTTAAGCTATCTTGTGTTAAATGCGACGATGTTAATCAACGTCTCAAAACATTGTTGCAGAAACTTATTAAACAGGGCTATTCCGCCAAACACCTCCACTCAAATTTTCTCAAATTTGGCGATACATATCGCATGCTGATTGCAAAATACGAACGTAGCGTGCAAGATCTATGGCGCTACCTTTCGTAATTTGTGTCTAATTCCGCTTGGCCCGGGGTTGGGGGCCGTATGAACCTAAGTACTTCAAGGTCCTCATGATACTCATATGAACAGTTGCGGTCAAAGTGTGACTGGGATGCGTCGTTCTTTGGGTGACGACTTTACAACGAATATTATGGATTAAGAAGACTGATCAGCGATACGGATTTGATATTTTTGGAACATCATGATGTCTTGCCGGCATCATTGCAAACTGTTGATCGCTTCTCTCTTGCAGGAAATAAGCCTATGTGTATGTATACTATGATTGTCTTTTTGAATTTGGTGCTAATACTGTTATATGGAATATGGAGTGGGTCTTTGGATTGTGGACGCGGATATTCTCTGGTGAACGACGGCTGGGTTATGAATGACGGACTAGACGCTTGAAATACAAAGATTCTGTTGGCGTTGAGACAGTAGCTGGTCCAATTTGGGTTAAAAACGACATGCGAAGGATAAGTTGGAGAAGAAACCTCGTTATTATTTGAACAGTGCTAAACTATTGTAGCAATATAGGAAACAGTTCATAAGTTGCATAAAGGTCTACAATAGAAAATATATTTATATATAATGAAAGTAACTTATATCAGTTTATATACGGTAAACAGAAAAATTGAAGGAACAATTAATGTAAACATTTGATAACAGCAAGATCACACTATTATAATTGACATTCAGATTCGTTCTGAAATATGGCGACAACAAATAAAGAGAGACAGAATGTATTTCGCGAGAGACTGAAAAGCAATGCAGGGGCGCAGGAAAGAGTGAGACAGAAAGACGGAGAGAGAAAGGGAAAGGTGAGAGAGGAAAATGACAAAACCAGAGATAAAGGCTCCTAAAATACGAGTTAAAACAGCATTACGGCAGTATCGTGAGAGAAACATACCTGTATCGGAAGAGCGTAGTTCATCTGGGGATCTTTCTCCACCCGTAAATGAGGTTTATAAATCTCCAGGTTCCCTTTCGAAGGCAAAGAAGAAAGCTTTCAAGGTTTTGCCCCGGAGTCCGACTAAGCGGGCAGCATCGTTGAAACCCCCTTGCCAGAGACGTTCTGGATGCATACTTCGTTCCACTACGATCTGGACGAGCACTTACACCTGAAACTGAGAGGAGCAGAAAAGACATTTGCTATTGACTTTGGCGGAAACATATGAAGCTTACAAAGCAGAAAACCCAGATGTGAGAATAGGAAAATCAACATTCATTGCATTGCGACCTAAATGGGTTCTCCTCTCCTCCCAGATGCCCCACCACGTCTGTGGTTGCATATATCACAGGCAGGAAGTTTCCCAACAACATCCCTCTTTACTCAAAACCGGAGTTTCTTGGCAGGTGCATGTGTTCACTCTTAGACGAAGCTTGTATGTCTGATGATTGCGACACCTGTTGTGATGGGCAGCTGTATGATGCTAATTTCACAGGAAAGCTGGAAAATGTCACCGTTGATGATATAACGTGTTGTCAGTGGACACAGGAACGAGACCGATACATGCAGAAGACAGAGGTCAATGGAACCACCATGGAAGATTTAGTAGCCATTCGTAGCCTTCTTCCTCATTTTATGTGGCACAGCTTCATTAAAACGAAACAAGCAGCAGCTTACAACGCCGAAAATCAGCCGCCACAAATCAAGAAAGCTCAACGTGTATTCTACAGATGGACTTTGCGGAAAATTATACCCGCCAATAGCAGGATGAAATACAGTCTGCACACTGGCGCCAACGACAGGTAACGCTTTTCACAGCAATGGCCTACCATGGAGAGAAGGTGCTCAGTTACGTCATTGCCACCGAGTGTAACGAGCACGAGAAGCATTCCGTTACTGCATTCACCTCTAAGATCCTTGGGATTGTTAATGAGTTGCTGCCAACAGTTCAAGCTGTTCAAATATTGACGGATGGACCCTCCAGTCACTTTAATAATAAATTTATCTTTGCCCTTTTACCTGTTCTCCAAGAGAAGACCAACATAGAACTGCCCTGGAATTTCTTTGCCACGAGTCATGGAAAAGGCCCAGATGATGCGCTGGGCGGAATGGTCAAACGTACAGCCTACACTAGAAAAAAAGAGATCCGGTTTGAGCCAAGTTTTCCGAGGATTTAGCCAGAAGTGAATCACTGGGGAGTCGTTCAATCCGTCAAAATCTCCACTGAGCCAATAATCAGCTGCATCGAATTTCACGGCTCGTCTCGGGCTGACTCGCGTCCGATCCACTGGGCATCCATTGAGAGCCAAATATTTTTGTTTCAAATAGCCATTAATACATCTATTTTGAGCCATGACCTTCAAGATTTTTGTCAGCCAATGCATTGGATCTGTGAGCCAGAATCAATACCATTTTGAACCGGTCGAGAATTAAATAATGATTAGAATTTTACGAGTCATAATACACTCGCCAGTGGCTCAAAACTTCCTGGTAAACTGAATCACGGCATACAAGCATGTGACAAGGGGCGATAACTGTCCCAGGCAACAAAGGGCGATAACTGCACTACCACCAATACCAAACAACTTTTTTTTTCACTGCATCAAGGTCTTATTATTGGTTAAGATTCAAACCACAATCTTGTTAAGCCTTTTTCTTTATTCTTTTGAATAGTCTAAAGTTGACAAGAATTGGAATAAAGCGGGTGTACCATTTGAAGTTCAGGCACAAATCTGCAAATAATCACAACAGAAAAATGCTGCTCATTGTTCCAATATTTAGTTTATTCATACTGAGTATTAAAAAATGCATTGTGGTGCAGGCAAGGAAATTATCTACTCATATTCAACAAACATTCTAATGTCTGATTTTGGAACAATGAACAGATTATCTTCGCCATCTGTATTGTACCCGTTGAATACATCAGGCACTTTTAGGGTGGATACACAAATGGTTTCTTGAGCACAGGCTACTAATGGCTGTTGGATTTCAAATATATTTAAATCTTCTCTGAAACAAATGGTGTTAAACATCACTGCTCTAAGCAATGGAATTTTGTTTACAGACCAAATTGATTTTGTTTGAGCAAAAATGGGCATGCCACCTTCAAAATCCCAAACAACAAAACAACCCGGTTTGAAAACTTTACCATGAACCTCAACCCAGTTTGATTCATATACAACTGTTTCAGCACATGTTTCTATATTGCACCGGTGCATCTCCTCTACTGCATAAGTTTGGTCGTCTACATGGTGTGATGGTCCAAATATAACTGTATCCTGGAATGAAGGGTGGGGTTTTCCTTGCCCATGAATATCTGTTAGATGATTGGTTACGGTCAGTTGATGCCTTTTAGCCATGTAATAGGCAATATTTTTGAAGGATGCTGAACTAGTCAGTGACTTGAAGTACGAGTGCTTGGCCTCATACCTCATACACCATAGTCTAATCAACGGACCAAATTTTTCAATTTACTCAGAGAGGTGGCACAAATAATGCTGCTTGGGTATGATATTTACATTGAAGCATTCCTTGAAAAGAAATAAATGGTATTCCACAGTTTCCTTTAAAGTAGTTATGTCTTCTTTTTGAATCATCGTACTAAAGCATATGCCCATGATTTGTAGTAGCAATAGGTAGCACTGCCAAACTGTTCCAGAAAGATCAATATATTGCGATATGAACAAAGGCAAAAATCTGCCCAAGACCCACATTTGAGATGACGACTGGCGTATGACACCTTCATCATCAAGAACATTTCCTGTTAGGACAGTTGGTCGATTAGCAATGTCAATATATCCGTAGTTGAAGTTCATAATTTTTTCATTTAATTGTGAAACTGTGAAGGCTTTCTTTTCCTGAACATAGTGTTTTAGTAGTTGCTTAATGGTGTAGGGCAGGCACCCTTCAAGAATGATATGCATAAGATCTTGTGGTACATTGTCAATAACACTGAAATATGGTAGGTTTGTCAGTATACTTCTTCTATTCACGCCGAATGCTGTCGAGTAAATTTTCCTCAATTCATTAGTTTCAGAGTTCTCCAATTCATCACACATTGCTTCATGTCCTTTGGGAGTTCTTCTGGTAAAGTCTTCAGATTTGAAAGAGGAACTAATATCATCTGCAGAGACCATGCAATGCCTACATTTGCGATAAGCAAAGCCACCACCCTCTTTTAATCCACAAAGACCATGAGCTGCAAGAGTATCTGCTATAACTGCAACTACAGCTCCATAGATAGTTTGGTGATTTCCTTCAACATTAACAATGACACCTTTTTCAAGCTGTAACATTTCATCAACAAAAGGCTTCAATACAGCATCAATTCCGTATCTTTCTTTGGTTAAATGCTGAGAAAGACATACAGCAAGTAGTTGTATTGCACATATTTGTGACCTGAATCTTGGATGTATATTTCCTACAGTGAAATAAAACAATCCTACTTTATGCTTTTTTGCTTTACTGCCTAATTGATTGCACAGTTCAACATCATCAAGGTATAACATAACTTGCAAAGCTTCTGGGTGTTTTTCATAAAACAAATGATTCCTGTAATGTGTACCATTGCAGTAATCTTCCATAATTTTAGTATTTGATGTATGTTTCCTAAATAATTCTTCTCTATACTTTGGATTTCCCATTAACTGTTCAATAGTTTTAATGACAGGAATGTAGTAAAATGCATCTTCCTTTTGCACCATTTTCCTCTTCTGGCCACATCGTGTAACCACCGTTCTTTCTCCTAAAACCACTTTGACAGGCTCCTGTGTGAAATAAAAAAAAGTCTATGTATATATATTTTTTGATAGGCATTTAAAAGTCGGCATATATAACACACTGCTATTCTATGGATATTAGCTCCACAGCAATAAAGAAGTTGGTATCCATAGAATAGCAGTGTTATATATATAATCATCACAGATATTTTCTATAAGGCAACTGACACCAAACAGTACCTGTCATATAACTCATGTCATCCTCGACATACAAAAAATCAGGTTCCTTTTACACTTGCGAGGAGAATTTGTACCATTGTCACTGACTCTGATCTGCGTGTCAAACGGTTAGGTGAACTCAAGATTTTCTTGACAGCTAGAAATTATCCAGAAGGTGTTATTAATGTGGGAATCAAGAAAGCGCTTGATATTAATATTAATGAATTGAGAAAATCTACCAAGGAATCACCTAGCCAGGGATTACTTACTTTCATCAACACTTATAATCCAAATAATGAAAACTTTTTCCCAATAATTAAGGACCGTCTCAAGGTGCTCGAATCGAATGAACGAATGAAAAAGTGTTTTGGTGGGATTAAAGTAATAAATGGAAAGCGACAGGCACCAAACCTGAAACAATTACTCACCTCTGCTAAGTTCACATCAACAAGTAATGCTTTTTCTGTGTCAAGATGTGGAAGCAACAGGTGTAAATGTTGCAAAAATATACTAGTAAGACAGTCGTTTTTGTTTCGTCACACTGGTACTAATTTCAAAGTTAACAGTGACATGAACTGCAGCTCGCAAAATTTGTTGTATGTCATTTCTTGCAATGGATGTGACAAAACAACGACTATGACGAACACAAGGCCTACTGTAATTACTTATTGTATTCATCGTAACTTTTTCGAGATCTCCTGTAAACTTGTAAAAACTTGTTTAGACTTGTCCAACGGACATGCATCTGTTTGTATATATAAACTTTGTACATTCGTATTGTATCAATATTACAAACGTGTATCATGTTATTGAAAAGTGGGTGAAATCCACGATACCGGTTTAGCAGTATAATATACAGTTTTAGCTCATATTCTACATTATGTGTAGTGTTTTTCTCTATATATATATATATATTTTAAACATGCCCATCAACAGGGGGTTCGAACCCCCCTTCAGACTGAAAATCCCATGTCAAAGCATAGGCGCAAATTTTATCATTCGCTATGTAGCACCATAAGTGAAAGCATGATTGGGCCAGGTTACACTAATATTTTGACATGGCGGTATTGCACCCATTTTATATATGACAAGTTTAACAGGACTAGCTATATGCTGACCGCAAAATCTTCCTTGCATGTTCAACAAATGTTTAATGCTTCTTCCCAGTCAACAGAACAGACAAAAAAAATCTGGGGCAGACATGTATAATTAGACCTAGTTAGTATCCTATAGAATCGTATATTGAATTTGTAAATGTACCTACCACATAGTTAAACTTCTTGGTGATGTACTTCATCACAGAATACTCAGTCTGGAAATTATCAAAAGGATCAGCATTTTCATGGAATATATCATCAATGCCCTTGTGACTAAAGCCGTGTCCCTTATCGCTTAACGCCTGGTGAAGTTTTCTCTTCAAAGTTTTCTCTGTGTTTCCACGAAATGCCTGGATACCAGTAATCACCTTGCGTGTCGACTTCTGTGGAAAAAAGTTGGTTTGAAATCTAGAATTATGTTTCCAAAATGCTAGTTTAAATACTGTGAAAATGCATGTATGACAATAAAGACCTCAAATTTGATAACATCATTTGTGTTGTGGCAAAACTTTGAATATATTACTAATTGCTAACTGATTGGATTTAGCCCCACAAAGTTTGACAGCCCCAATGTTAAACTACCATAACACTGTTGCGCATTAAGAAAAGTATTGAGATCCACTTGTTGCAGTAAGTAATGTCCATCCTGAACACATTCCACTATTCCTTAAAACGATTGACATAGTTCATGAGATATGATGCCCTGGTCTTTCACTTAAATTGGTTCACGGTTGACTGGGGTGAACCTGATCATGAATACAAACTGAAAAAATATCCTAAAATAGTCCTAATTATCCTAAGAGCTGCTTGTAATTTCCAAAAGATTGCTGGAATTGAAGATAAATATTAATCACCATTTGAATTATTCTCTGTTCTTTCATATATACTGGCGAATAAAATTTAATGAAAACTTATTCGTGCACCTGAGTTAGACGGCACTCCGTCTGCAGGTGAAGAATGAAAGCAGCAGCTTTGCTGTCGTCATGTGGAGGAGTATATACTACACCTTGCTGATCTTCACAATGTATTGTGTTAACAGCAAGTTCTTCATTTTGATTATATTGCTGCTGATGGAGTGTTCCTTCATTTGATGCACTATCAAATGAATCAGCATTATCTGAAAACTGAAAATAGAAAAAAATATTTTGCAGAATAAACTGTTAAATTAGATTATTATCACACACAGTTTCTCTAGCATGTGATTTGATTTTGAGAATAAGGCCATTGTCACTTGATTGCTTGTTTAGCATGACCTTCGGCTTGATTTTTTAAATCCACATGCTAGATGCTATAATTATAGATTATTAATTATTAAATTGCAAACCAATTGTATATGAATATAAAAAAAAATGAGTAAGTTTTACTCATGAAAATGTAAATCCTGGATTTTGGAGGAAAATAATTAAAATAGATAGAGATTCCCTCATCTATTTTAATTATTTGCCTCAAAATATAGATGAGGGCTGCCCTGGTCATGATAAACAACTAATCAAGTGACAGTGGCCTAAACTTTCTTTTCTTTCTTTACATTAACCGACTGTCAAAAATTAATTACACCAGATTCAATATACCATAGTTATTTACATCTAAGTAACGAAATATACAATACATTTCGCTTCGCTTTACTCTAAATGATCACGCTTGTTCCAAGTTTTCTTCAGTTAATGAGAATTAGTTCTCCCAAATCTCTGACTCTTGTTACAAATCAGTATCCTTGTTTACCCACCTGATGTGAATTGGACTGTTCCGGTTCCAAATACTGGGAGTGTTTCCGTCGCACATGTCTTGAAAAACTGCCTACCCTTGTATACGATTCTGGACAGTTACCAACACAGCAGTTGATACGGACATTGGAATCCGAACTGTGTTCGTCTATCATATGTGAGATTAAACTTGCTAACAGCGCAGTAACAAATATACAAAGTTGGCATTTCCAATTTTGCGCCATGTTGTCGGAGGGGTGGACAGCGAAGTAGACTAATCCAGGATATGAGAATGCGCACGGGTTACAAAAAAGGTGCACTTTTTCGATATCTGCTGAAGACAAGAAGATGGCTTCGCACTCTCCGATGGTTAAGTTGCTATTGGATTCAGGATTTGAGCAGGACGTTGTAAACGCATTCACCAGTAAGTATATCATGTATATTTCACCCAAAAGGCTACTAAATTATGTCTCTCATCATCGATCAGTAGGCTAAATGAGAAATATCTTCACCGAAGTGTTGGACAAGTTTATGTATGGGGAGATAACTCCTTATTCATAACAACGTTTATAAATTTTCGACATTAAATAAGAAATATATTGAAGATGTTACATCTGATCTTTATATATAATTTTCTACCTTAACACCCAGGCTACGTGCATGGGCATTCTAAGGGTGTACACATTGTAAAACCGTAGCCAGAAGAATTAATGAATAAGCCTTTTCGCGGTTACAAATTTACAACAACAACACCATGTTAAACGCACTGCATTCTGGGAACGGAGAGGTGATAATTTCACTTTCCTGTGCCGCTAGATTAACACAAGAAGCCCAGTGTACGGACTAATCTGCTGGTGATTTTGCTAATCCTACCGGGTAAATTGTTATGAAACTCGAGAAATCAACGTAAAATAAACTAGGAATGTCAATCTCAATTTTTCAGTCTTGCATATTTTGAGAGATAAATGATCTCTTTATAACGTAGAAAAAGGGCCGTCATCACCCCCGATTCTTGTAACCACGAAAAGGCTTATAAAGGCCCAGTGGCTTGTTTCTGTTATTCCTAAAAAAAAGAAAGAAAGAAAAAAAAAATTCTAAAAAGTATAGTTCAGCATTCATTTTAGCATGATAATTTGAAGAGATGTACTACCTTTCCCTTCGCCAAGTTGTAGAAATTTATCTCAGATTTGCGCTACGATTATTGGTAAAAACCTGCTACGCTCCATTGAGGCCTAGGTTAAAAATTCCCCAGTTGCGCGGGTGGCGATTACAGCACCATAATTGACAGAACAGCCAATCTTTTTTGTACCTAAGCGAATACATATAATTCAAAGTACGTAACTTTATGAGAAGCAGTTGTCTCCCTTACTGATGCAATGAAGCTAAAAAGGCCATGGAAAAATAACTTCCTGCTTCTGTCAAGCTCACCCATTGAAATTTGAACGTAATGTTAACACAGCTCACTGGTTTCAATGTTAACTCAGAAATGAAATATAAAAATACAATTTAAAAGGTGAAGGCATGACAGTTAACTGAAATATCTTGTTTGAAAATTTGTTGAAATCTCGATAATGTACATGTAAATAACTGGCATTTTGTTTCCAATTTTGTTGATTGATAATGTAAATAACTGGCATTTCTCAAATAAAGAAAAGATATGATGATACTTCGTGAGAGTTTGAAAGAGTCTCTAATAACTTGAATGTTCCTCGTCATTGCAGTTCATGTTAATCTGTTAGACCGAATTTCTGTCCCTAACCCGATGTTATATTGTGATGTTGGTTGGTTGGTTTTCTCTTCATGATGGGATGTGGGGTTAGGAACAAAATGCAAGCGGGCCAAAACAGAACCCCCTCGCGGTGGTCGGGTACCTATAGCTCGACTTAATCCAGTCCAGAGAATTTATTCGACCATTTTGAAATACGGTCTGCATATCGGTGAATTCCTAAATTTCTCTTCATATTTGGTTCAAGTTTTGTCAGTTTCCGTATCGGTGGCAATCTGCTACGAAGCATTTAATTCAAGTTTATGTTCAACTCTGGATGGCCAGCAGTGACCTAGTTTTCGGTAAACAGTTTTTCTTGTTATGTGACAATGAAATTAAATGAGTTGTATCTGGTACCTTAAGGCCCACTCTCACGGTGCGATTTGTAGTAACAACTTGTAGCATACAACTCAGTTGCATCGTGGGAACACTCGTTCGATTTTAGTCGCACGCTACAAGTCGTATGAAATAGGACAGGTCCTATTTCATGCAATTAGTTGCATGCTACAAATCGGGGGATTCCCCAACTGAGTTGGTACTACAAATCGCATTGTGAGATTGGGCCTTTACCAGATATCACGAAACAGACACATCTTAACCCAAATGTGATGGGAAATTATCCAGGAATCCACTGATATGAAGACTATTTCAAAACGTCAGAATAATTTCTCTGGGTTAGATGGAGTCGAGACCACTGCTTGGTGTGTCATATCTGACCCATTAAAATCCTTGCCACAAGTCTGTAGACGGGCCCCTCCTCCCCCTCCCCCCGGCAACATTTTGGTGGGGTGATACAAATTTGGACTGGCCTGGATTAAGGCCATTGTCAATTGATTGGTTGTTTTACATGACCTTGATTTTTTTTCAAATACACATGCTAGATGCTATAATTATTTATTATTAATTATTAAATTGCAAACCAATTATTTATGAATATGAAGAAAATAAGTAAATATTACTCATGAAAATATAAATCCCTAATTTATTTTAAGTATTTGCCCTAAAAATATAGACTGAACTGGTCATGCTAAACAACTAATCAAGTGACAATGGCCTGACCTGATGCCTCACAAACTGGCAACATTGTTGCATACCAGAATTGGGTCAGCCATCTGGCATTGTGACCTTTGTGAATGTGTCAAGCATCCCAACATTGCATGCACCAGATCACATTCAGAATGCCAAGAGCTAGGATCATTTATTTCTCTCTCCTTTTTCATTGTTTTCTGTTCTTATTATTTTGATATAATTGGTTTTCATTATTCTTTTGTGAAACCCATACCAGCAAACATTGGCATTTTCAATATTGATTCTGTATCAGCTCTTAATGTATCACATGCTTTTGTTTATCTTAGACTTTCAATGTTAGCCGGCGGTTTGGGTGTTCTTATTTTCGCTTTTGTTTTGCTGTCAAAACCCTGCTGCTAATATTTTATTATAGTCAAGGTAAGTTATTAGTCTAGCCGGTAGACACCGGCTAATGGGTCCGGTTACTTTTTATATGCCCGCCACACAGGTGAAATGTAATTTTTGTGATGGCTATTTCCCTCCATCCATTTTCATATCCTGGCTATAATGAACACAGTTCTTTATTTACAGTGTTAATGTTTGGTGGGTAGATACCAATCTAATTAAAATTAACTCCTATCTGCTCCTTGGCCTTTTGAGGAGCGCAGTTGCGCTCGCGCACTTAATTTTTATTTGAGGAGCGTCATTTTAGTCTCATTTAGTGTGTGTTGTTGTTGTAAGTTTTACCATCAAGCATGTTGGGCTGCATTAGAAAAAGCTATGTGATAATGCCTGGGCTCATCTCATGACTTCCCAAGTATAGTTTCCCAGTCTTTCCCTGCCTTTATTTAATCAAAGTATACATTTATGAACAAAGTAACATCCTGCCAACTTTCCCATTTTTCATGGATAGAAAAGCACATGGGAAGTTTTTGTGAATGGTTAAATAAATTTGAAGATGACAAATATTCTGTGCAATTTGAATCACGGATGCAACCAGTTGTTTTCTAACATTATCAGATGACAAATTTTGACTGCAGGAATTGAAACGGTACATTCTATCAAAAACTAAAAGCACTTAAGGTTTTTATCTAAATTTAAATTGTGGTTTTTAAATTACAAATTTTATTTTCTGGTGAGAAATTTAGCACAAACATCAGTGTACAAAGTTTTATTTGTTTTCAGGTAACAAGATCAAGTGGGATGATTTGTACACTTTCACAAGAGGAGACCTGGATCACGTTTTCAGTGAATTCTCATTCAGAGTGAGAAAACAGTTATGGAACTTTGTGATGTCTGTTCAGCTCAAGGTATATTGTATAGTATAATAAGTCTGTATTGATATCATCTGGGGCACACCCTAAAAGAAGGAAAAGTAATTGCTTGTTTCAGGGCGGGGGCAGCAATTTTTGTTTTATATTTTTAGTCAATAATGTTGAAACACACTATATCAGCCATGGCAACTTCTTGCAATCTGGTTGCTGAAACCTGGCATTCTGATGGAGTAATGAGTTTATTGATGGATTCTGTTGTGGATGATGTAATAAGACATAATGAATGTTTGAATCTAGCTAACCTTAAAATAAATATGCTTTAATTAAGCTTCTAAATAAGCAAACAAACTGGTCCATATTTACATTGCAATTGCCGCGTTTTTGAACATATATTATACGTCATTATCATTGGAGTTTCATGTAGTGGAAAATTACGCACTGGCGACATGACAAAACTAATTTACTGACCCAGATCAAAATGAATACTTCGTAGGTGCCTTATATTTTATCAGCCAGCGCCAGTCAGGCTGTTTCTTTGACCGACATGATTCTTGCCAGCTTTGTTTTTCAGCAATGGTGTTTCTAAACTATTGGAACACATTGCCCTACATGTACTTGGTACTTGTAAATACGGCTTCTTCCATTTGTACACACTGATCAGCTGGTCCTTTCGCCATCACGTCGTGCCAATTTTTTAATTGGATAAAATTATACAATGGCGGCAACTGTGAACTGTACTAAAGCAATAATTTCTGAAGTTTGACAACTGATTACCTGTACTCTGTGCATAAAAATCACCAAATTCGCAGAAAACATGATGGATGAAATGAGAAGAACAGTATCTTTTATTGGGTGAGAGGCAGCCGTGCCAAGAGTTTTCTTTGCCTTTAAATAACAATGGCTTTTTAATATACATGTTTAGCGAGTTCCTTTACAATATGAAATTATTTTAATTCTTGCAGGACAGTCTTCAAACAACGGGACAGATGTTTAAAGATGCTGTTGTCAATCTGTCTTACATAGATGTTGACTGCACTGATGAGACACGTCAACCAGCATCAGCTTCAGAATCACAGGTATCGGCTTCAGAATCATTCTTAGGTGGCAAAACTGTTACTACCGATCAACTCGAGACAGATACACCTGTACTTCATCCATCAGGCAAAGACAATGTGCTGGAAGTTGAAGGGAATTCAAGAAATGAAATTTCAACAGAGTCTCTGTCAGGCTCAGAACTTCACAAGCTACACAATATTCGTTTGCCAGCACATATTGAAACTATACTAACCAGAATTGACTTGGCTGGAGAAGATATAGAATATGATACCCTCAAGTCAGTCGTTCGTTCGACAGCAACTGTGTTACAGATAACCCTTAATCGTCTACCAAAGAAAGCAGAACGAGATTATGCATGCACTGTATTAATGCTTCAACACCCCTCCCTTGGTAAAAAGAAGATGTTCACTGACTTGGTGCGCAAGAGAACAAATAATTCTTTAAGGGTGTATAAAAGAAATTTAACGGACAAAGAAAACAATGCAGGAGAAGCAAAAAGGCAGAAAACAAAAAAATCAAGTCCGGAATCTACACCAAGTTTGGGAAAAACGTCCCAATCCTCGGACAGTGTAAATGACACATCGTACAGTGTAAATAACACCTCGAACTGTGTAAATAACACCTCGGATAGTGTAAATAACACCTCGGATAGTGTAAATAACAATGTGTCGCCGGTTGCTGGTGATTTGCTAGAACCAGATATGTCTTGTTCAAGCTCTTGTCCTCCATCAAATCCTCAGTCAGTTTCAGGGTATCAAGAGTACACTCTAATTCCAGTCGCAACCCTGTCGAAACAACAGCAGATTACTCTTCCAGATCAACAGCACTTATTTGGTTCATATTACAGTCCATCAAAGAGTCTGTCAAATTCTCTTCAGGTTCTGAGTCCGCAGTCCGGTTCAAGTGCTAATCAAGACTGGAATCCTGCTTGTCAAATACATCGCCCACTTAACCTACCTTACATCACAGGCTCACAGGGCACGGATGGTTCATCATTCCCTACTCTGTGCAACTCGGAAAGTGTGTTAAATCCACCAGAAATGATGCTTCGTTCTCCAGCACAAGCGTCCAGTCTTAGTTCAGAGCGATGTTTTTCCAGTCCACCATCTACACCAGTTTGTGCTGCAGAGTGTCTGTTGAATTCACCCAATGTTGTAAGTTCACGATCCAGTTCAAGTGTTGCTGAGCGACAGAGTCCTCTAGATTTGTATCTAATACCGCTTATGCCGGTGCTAGGGGCCGTGTGGTCATATCATCCAAGTTGCCACATGAACAGGTACAATAAAAGCGTACCTGAGATACAACACATATCACGAATCGTTAGATTTTTGGTATGTGCTTTAGAATAGGTTAACCAGAAGACTATTCTGTGAAGTCATGTGACGCAGTCAGTATGTCGGCACCTCTTCCCACTACCCTTATATGTGTTGTAATCAAACAAGTCCATCTAACATGCTTTCAGCCACAGATCAACAGTCTGTTTCAGAATATCACCAGTACACTCAATCTCTAGTCTCCATGCAATCCGAACAACAACAGAGTATTCTTTCAGAGCATCAGCAGCTATTTAGCCCAAATTATAGCTCACCAAATTTCAATTTTCAAGTGCATCCTGTAAAACACAACAGTTCAATCTCAACTCACAGCCTTGTTTATTCAGTCCACCCGCCACACCAGTTCACTCTGCAAACAGTCAACCAAAGTCACCGCCAGGTCCACAATCCACTCTAACTGCTTGTCAAGTACCTAGTCCTACCCGTCAAACTAGCGAAGCCGTCAAACTACCCCAGTCTTCGTCACGTGAGGAAAACAGCCCACAGGAAGTCCCAGAATCCAATCCAATAGATCTTGCAGCCTCTGAAATGAAACTCTTTGAAACTCTGAAGAAACATTTGCAAGATAAGAAGTCAAAATTGTCCAAGTTGAGCCTTTCAAAGTTAATGGCATCCACGTTTTCATATCGAATGAAGATGTATGAGAGCTTTCCTCCAAGCAGACGATGCCATGACGTCCTGGCGATAATGCCAATATACCAGAAAGCCAACGGGGAAGAGGTAATCACTTTGACAGTTTCTGACTACGTTGTCAACAGCTTAGCAGTATGTTCATATCTCTACTCCCTTTCATATGTATTTCCCTATCTCTTTTTCTCTCCTGACCTTTTGAACTCTTTCCCAGCTCCACCCTGTCTTTTGCTACGAGAATAGAACCCCAGCATCCCTGAACTTGTTGTAGGAGGCGACTTACGGGATGTCGTGATATACCTGATATATTTCTGAAAGTGACGTTAAACTCTAATTCACTCACTCATTCACTTAGTATGTTCATATAGTCTGCATGTGGGCTACGGTAAATGTAATGTACATTTTAAAGGACAAAATTTCATCAGCAATCTTTTTCTATATTTTCAGATATTAATGAAAATTTAGATGTAAATCAATTGATGAAACATTTGGTTTGTTTTCCAGCTTATAAACGATATGGGAAGAATCATTGGACAAGATGTTTCAGGCTTTGCAGACAAACTGTGCCAAAGATGGAGTGAACTTGTGCAATATATCAACCAGTATTGTGCGAAAAACAAGAAACAGATGTATAAAGGTGATTTCTTTGTGTTTAATAGAGTAAAAGTTTCGGCTTTGTATTTTGAAAATATTACCAGGCTATTTACAGGCCTGGTTCCAGCTCAAAGAGAGTTTATTTACTTGCAATCAGGCTGAGAAAAAGGCCCTTGAGAATAACTTTTGGCGTTGATCACGAGTTTTGGGCCGATCAGTCCTGTCTATAGTGCAAGACCTGAAGTTTACAGTCAGAAGATAGAATTATTCCTTATTTGTTATAATAATAACAACCATAACTGCTTGAAGCAGACCTAAATTCAAACTGGAATTGGGACTAATTTTGTTGTTACCAGAATTATGTGGAGCATCATCAGAAAGGGGGATCTAGCATGTGAATTCAGTATAGTTAATTATCACTGTCGCGGCTTCAAGTTCCAGTCATTATTATTCAGACAATAGGACTTGCTGGGATGAGCTTCAATTTTGTAACCAATACATGAGAACGATGATAATTTGATTATACCACCTCTAACTTCAGATGAGAGCCTGAATGCTCTGTGTGCTTTGTCCTCATACTTGGAAAATAAGAAGAATGGCAGGACACAAATGATAGAAATATTAACGGTAAATCACACAATGTCGTGGAATACAGTGAAACCTGTCTAAATTGACAAATCTCTCAATACTGACATTTAATCTGGTCTCGACTGACAGTGGTAAATATCTTGAACCTCCATTAACTAGAACCCTATCAAAACTAACACAAAATTTTGGATCTAGTCACATTCAGTTTATACAGGTTTACTGTGGACGCACATTTTTGCTTACACATACACAGAAATTTCACATGTACATGAATTATGGAATGATAAGGTGACTGAAGACCACTTCTGAAATGTACAACTCAATGTAAATGAACAAATTTTGAGATTTATGGGGACCATAATGGCTCTTCCAGTTTACCACCACTTTGATCTTGGGAAAGCTCGCTGTCGCACTTTCTACAGATGCCTTTCACCCCTTGCCCCGTGGGGTTTCCGGGGCACCTTTCCTGTCATTCTGTCTTTCCCTTGCTGATATCTGTATTCCCTTTCATGTGCTTATCTCCCTTTTATCACTTTTTATCTCTCTCCTGATCCTTTAAACTCTTCACGAGCTTATGCTTTTCCTGTCTACCAGAATAGAACCCCAGCATCCCTCAGCTTGTCTTAGGAGGCGACGTTGTGATCTGGCTGAAATATTGCTGAAAACGACGTTAAAGTCTAATTCCCTCGCTCAGTCACTTTCACCCCTCCTACAGACATTTTACTGGAACAGCTCTAACACAGTACTTTCTGCATCTACCTTTGTTGGCATGTTGTCTTCATTTTTGTGGACATGCGACATTTTATGGAATTGGTCATTTTAACTAGCGATGTTAAAATCTAACTCACTTGAGTTGTGATATATTTTTGTAAATTGCTTCTTTCTTTCCACAGACCAATTCTGGACCTGAGAAAGTCACCAAGGACCAGCCCTTCATCATGGTCAACATCCAAGACCAAGATGTGACACAAGCATGGATAATGGTAGACAGCAAACCATTCCTACAGTTTAATGATGCTGACCTAAATTTCAAGTATGTGGTCTTCAGCCTTCTGGCTGCACATTTCGTGCTGAATTTCAGTTATGCCAAAGGTGTGGACAACGCATATCGCTTCTTAGAATATCAGCTACTCAACTATGGGAAGGAACCAAAGTTCTCCAAGTACAAACGTTTCATGACAGATACCGGTATCGTTAATGACCAAAACTGAAGAATTTAATGATTTAATCTAGGGAGCTAGTGTTAACTGCAATGTTGTGTGGTAAAGTCTCTAATAATTTGATCACAGGAAGAGCAATGTTCAGCTCGAAGTTGCCGAAGATCAGGATACAGTACACCATATTTTGTGGTGTCAATTTCAAGAACAGTAAGTAGTGACAAATTGGTAGCAAAACAGCTGAAAATAAGCAGAACTGCTTCAGATACAACACGAAATGACTTCTTCCTGGGATTGAATTATTACACATTTTACCGAGTTTCAGAAGAAGTACAATCAGAAACATGTAATATCTCGGATTACAATCATAAACATGTAATATCTCCGAAGTCGTCAGTTGTTCACATATTCAGCTGTGAAGAAACTTCCTGTGAATACGAACTGTTGTAATGTGCGGGCAGGGGTATTCCTTTGTTAAACTCATTAAGATACATGTATGATAACATTGCATGCATTTCAAATGTTATTTTTAATCAAAATCTAATTCTAGACTCTGATCTTGTCAGTGTATTTCTGTTTATTACATCATGACCTTGGAATATCGCAAGATTAATTTCATATTGGAAATGTAATTTATCTCTTATGAATGATGAAATTGTGGATTTTTTAGGTAATTATGTGGCATAATTTAGAACAAAATACCACTCAAAACCAACCATTTGGATAAAAAAGGAGGAAAACAATGGACAGACAAGTTGTCTCCCTTAATGATTCAATCCTGAATCTATCTTTCATGGATTTACTAGCATACTTCATGATGACTAGTGTTTGATATGAAAATGTCAATAATATTGATAGGATTATTGGTGTTGGAAATGTAATTTTTCGTCATCTAGATATCATTTTTAAATCAAAATCTAATTCTAGACTTGGTGATCTTGTCAATGTATTTCTGTTTATTACATCTGGACCTTGGAATATCGCAAGACTGATATCATATTGGAAATGTGATCTCGTATGAATGATGAAATAGTTATGGATTGTTAGCTCATCTGGGCCAAAGGCCCGATGGGCTGATGTCATGGGCTGATTGTCCGTCGTCCATAAACATCTTATTGTCTGAAACTGCTTGGCTGATTAAGTACAATATTTTTATACTTCCACAAATGAAGATGTCTCAGATTTTCATATAAGATATGTGACCAAAATTATTTGAAAAAAACATCTTTTGCACAAAGATATACATATCGGATGGCAGCCATCTTGAATTTTGGCACTTAATTAGGAATGCATCATACGCTAAAGTAAAAAAGCAAACTTAATCAAACTTGCCGGGTAGCAGCAGGGAGGGTGAATGGACTAATTTGTGGGGGAGCAGGGAGCTTCCCAAGGGGCACTAATGTGTGGGGGAGCGGGGAGCTTCCCAAGTGGGGGGCTGGGCGCATACTCTGTAGAGCCTCGGGACGGCCCACCACCCTTGCCGGCCCAGGCTCTACGCCGCAACCACCTATTAAACATACAGAATCGATGGGGATACCAGTAACGGATTTAAACATCATCTTATATAGACACACACTTACAGCGACCCGTCCACATCTTTCCAGCGGAATGTCGGAGACCTGCCTACACTCTTCTACCTGCGGGACGGAAACCCGTCCACACTCTTCCTGTGGAATGATGGAGACCTGTCCACGGCTTTCCAGTGGAATGTCGAAGACCCAAGCGTTTCGCATTCTACGGTATGCATCCAAGGTGAATTCATCCATGGATTACCGTGCCGTGGTACAGGCTATGTATGAAGATGGCGACAACAACGAGGGGCGACGGGAGATCCTACATGCGTTCACAGATGCAGTCCTTAACAAAGTGGATTTGCGAGAGAAGGAACCCATCTCCCACTACTACTGGACATTAGCAGCCACCCAGGATTCCCAGGCCATGGCCCGCGAACATTCACGACGGAATCAGCAATGGCTGGTAGGCGCAGCCATAGCCTATGCCCTACTAATAATGAATCTGTAGTAGTAATAACTTAGACTACTACAGGTCGCCGCGCCCTCCCACCATCGCCGTCCACATACCAGGTTTAGTAAAAACTAACAGCCAGCCGGGCACCACCCTTGCCGGCCCAGGCTCTACGCCGCAACCACCTATTAAACATACAGAATCGATGGAGATACCAGAGGTACGATGAAGGGTAAACACACATGTCAGTGGCTTACATTGAGCTCCACGGAGCTCTGTGGTCGGAGTTGCCTGGGGGATCACTGTAAGGTCCACCTTGCTCGGCTCCGAAGGGGCGGTGGCACAAAGCCCTGCTTCAGGTGCGGGGTAGGTGTTTTAAACCGCCTCTCACTGTGCCGAGGCTGCGGATATGTTAAAGAAACGGTTAAGGCCTGGCGGCAGAAGCAAAGGGTCTTTCAGGCCGAGTTTCGACGCCTGGCTAAGATAGACCCCTGGCGGCAGAAGGAAAGTGTCTTTCAGGCCGAGTTTCGACGCCTGGCTAAGATAGACCCCATGTAAATTCCATTTAGAGATATGTTATCACCTAGTATACCCGAGTCGACGCCTGGCTAAGACCCCATGTAAATTCCATTTAGAGATATGTTATCACCGAGTATACCCTAGTATACCCTACAGATGAAGACAGTCAAAGAGCTCCGCGCATTAGCAAAGCAATATGGTCTGCCTTCCACGGGTAACACACCCGATCTCATTAGGGCGATCGCTGAGGCCCGCGCCGCCGAGTTTCTAAAGAGAGTCGTTCGAGCGTGTAAAACTGGAAGGCTTCCCGCCCTTCGAGGTGATATGGAAGACTTCCGTAAGAAAGGACAGCGCGCCCGTGAGCTGCGGCAACTCGACGACGAGGTCACGGCCTCGCTGCGAGCCAGAGCCTATGCGCAGCCGGTGCAAAAGAAACCTACCGAGCGGCTCCCGCACCTGCGGCGAATCACGGAAAGAGGTCTGTCTAGGAGGAAGCGGCCCAAGTCTCTACCCAGTCGGATCGGCCGGGAAGGTCCTGAGATTCTTGCAAAAATGCCAGCCCCCGAAAGGCCATTCCTCGACCTGGACACTCAGGTTCCTCCCCCGGTGCAGCTCCCGGCCGACGAGCGGTGGGTTGACATAATTATTGACGCCAAAGACGAATTCGAGGTCGACGGCGCCACCGCGGTCTTCTCTACATGGTGCGTTATGGAGCCGCCGGGCATCGACGACGTGGACGCCATTATGACAGACGAGAGAGCAGCAAGGCTCCTCAGGGCCCTACCTGGAGATGAATATATCATGAGGATAAAGTTCCTGCGTCGCCTAGATGAAGTGGGGTGGGTCGTGGAAGACAAGATCGACCCAGTGAGGACTGAGAGAAAGAAGGGACAGGATGTGGTCGTGCTCACCCGAGTCACTGCGCCCGGTGTTCTGACCGGCATCGACAAGGTATTCTATAATAATGCCTACCCTGTCACTGCAGTCGTTTACGGCCTCTATCCGCTCAGAGAGCCAGACCCTGCTAATTTGGCCCCGATGAGTGATGGCGACCTCAACTGCGTTGCACAAAGAGTGGTGGAGCATTTCGAAGGTGCCCTCAGGGGTCAGGGCCTTACCTCCACGAGAAGGCAGAAAATACAGGAGTGGGAGGAGAGGGTCCATAACAGAGGCGCCACGGTCGAGGACGTTGCAGGGCTTGAGAAGGTCCTCAAACGTGCAATTATCCTGCGGGACATTGCCGGCGAGGACGTCTACAACAGCGGCAAATATGGTAGAGGTGAAAATGGTTACCATCGGCCCATAGAACTTATCTGCCACAACGGCCACGCCTGGTCCAAAGACCTGCACTTTCCCGCTTCCAGGCAGGTCTACACCTACGAGGGCGACGTCTGGGAAGCAATCAGAGAGGCCACTCAGGATGAGCCACTAGCTGTCTGGCTTCTCGGCGGTGGAGATAAACAGCTCAACGTCGATCAGTTTGTGCTCCAAGACGGTCGCACCTTCAGGACGCAGGAGGCCCACCGAAAACTCCAAGAAGCCTGTGCCATATTGGGAGACGAGGCCCTGGCCGACAGGACCTTCGGCGTGAACCACGCAGCCAGCATCATGGCAAAAGAGCACAACGGCTGGAAGCCGACCCCGTCCGGCCTCCTCGACGACATCCAGAAGGCCTGTGTGGAACACGGCCATGGCGGGCTGTGGAATGCAATGGACTACGATACGAGGGACATCGTCAGCATTGACATGAAAGCCTGTTACCCCGCCAGCTTCCAAGGGAAAGGTGAGGCTAAGCCATATTTCGAGCGGTTTGGGCACCCCACCCACCGCATGACCCGTGTTTCGATTAACGTC
>JAVTVY010008098.1:0-47528 GCA_036873755.1 Hanleya hanleyi | reverse complement strand
ATTATGCAAATTCTGTATTTTAATCTTCGTTTGAAATGGTCAGGTAGGAAATAGTGAACTCTTAATAGTCTATAGACGTGGTTTGTCCATATTCATGAAAGTGAGTTCGAATGATAGTCCTGGTTTAACATCAGCTTGATAAACTCCAAATAATTCAAAGACATGGTTTGTCCATATTCATAAAAGTGAGCTAGTGATAGTCCTGGTTTAACATCAGCTTGATAAACTCCAAATAATCCAAAGACATGGTTTGTTCATATTCATGAAAATGAGCTAGAATGGAGCTGCCACCATTAATTGTCTTTGCCCACAAAGCAAGACGGCATTCTTTATGTAGATAATACTTATGCTGATTTCCTAATGAGCTGGCGATTAGCTTGAAAGATTTCCAGATAAGCTTCCCAACACAATACTATATGATTTATTTAGAGAGAGTAATGCTTCACATGGCAGTCTGACTAACGTCACAGGACCTACGAAGTAGGGTTTGATATGATTTAAGTGTGTACCTTGACCTAAGACTGACCATTTCCATGGTCTTAGGAGGCATTAGGACATGTTTTTGCCAATTTCGAGGTTTATAGGTCACCTAAGTTGGTCAAATTTTCATCAAAAGTAGGTCAGCTCAGAACTTGCTGGTGACAGTCCCCTAATGCACGTTCATGCCAAAAATCAAGGTTCTAATGTCAACGGTTCTCCTTACATGTATTTTGACGGAGAAAGGATTCTGATGGACTGACTGGCACTCATTACCGGACAATTTGCAAATGAGAGCGTACTTCGAGGGAACATTCTGAATGACAACTGTAATAACGTCAGTTCATTATTAAAGATGTAATCAGCCTCAAAATGGATGGATTTTGTAAACTCTTCCCTATGTTTTTTTACAGCAGGGAAGATTACCAAAGTATCATTATGTATTATATTTGATGATCGTTTAATCGCCATATACAACGAATACAAGGATATCTTGTCAGAGGAATTCGAAACTCTGCCCGCTTCGACGGGTTTTCTGTTTCGCCATTGAGTGTGTTTTGTACGCGGAAAGGAAAATGACGTCACTGCGTGACGTATGAGTGACGTAGCGACGCTCACGAATCTGAATGCTGCACAGCTGCAGCCGTAGAATAACGTCATGACTCGTGCCTACGGTTCGGTAATGTCGCATAGCATACGTTGGTAAAATGTACCACACGTGTATACGCTTGCTGACACGGCCGTGGGAAAATAAACGGCATGCCATGCTATTTATTTTCAAAGATCAATTCCGTCTATTTTCTCGTGAATGGTAGAAAGAAGTTTAGTTTTTTGTGGTCAAATGTGTCTCATTTTGTACCTGTGTAACATATGTCACTTTCGTAGAGACATCGATTCAGCCCATATTTGAGGCTGATTACATCTTTAATAACTGAAAGTGACTTAAAAGACCCAGAAACCCCTGTCTTCAATATGACAGTAACTCAGACGCCTATAACTGTCGTTACAGTAAAACAATAATACAGTATCAGTAACTCAGAATCCTGAAGATTCCTCCGTCTCACTTTTTGCAGACTTAGTGATGTGAAGCTTCTTGCGGTGGATTAAAACAGAAGAGATCAACGCAGCTGCGAAGAACATAATGTAGACAACACTGGCCACGGCATCCAAACCATGAATCTTCATCCTTAAGTCCGTGATATCATACACTGCACATGAGCCTTGCATGCGACCGGAAGTATGCCAGAGTAAACAGGTCGTATCCACGATTGCGCCAAATAAAATAGGGCCAAGAAACCATCCTGGAAAAAAGGAAAAACACTGAGAATTAAATCTTTAGTCAAGTAGATTTGGGTTGAATTATTCGCTTTAATGATAGAAGCATTAAAATTGACACGAAGGTACTTCTGGGTATAGGTAGGTCAACATTAGAAGGTTTAGCAACCTTCAACCCCGCAATTGATGACGGTCATTTCTGTTGTTTATAGATGTTCTCGACTTGTTCTCCAAGAATAAGCGCTCCGACTTTCGGAATATTTTCATTACTGCTGGGTAAGAAAGGTGGATCTTTCCACAATGCATATCTGGATACCTTTCCCTCTGAAAATGTTAAAGGAAATTCGCGTCCCTCTTAGGTGACGTCGGAAACTTAAAGGTGAACTGCAAAGCTTTTAATTTTATCTAAATTGTTGCTTATATACATCTTGTCTTATGTGACATAACTTTTATGCGTTTTTGGGGCAAATATAGTTTGTAAAATTTTACTAATAACAATATTTAAGTTATCCTGTTTTAAATGCGTCTTGAAAACTTGCATCACTTGTCTCTCTTGGTTTGTAGAACGTTATGACGTTATAGTGGTCCCCTTCATTCAAGTTTTATTCAAATGTGACGTCATGCTACGTCGGATGAACGAACGGGGACCACTATAACGTCATGAGTAGTGTATAAAAGGCAAATGGAGTCAACTTTCACCCGGATGTAGAGGTCATTTGGGGAGGATTTGAGGAGGAGAGGTCAAGTGCACTATAGTTCCGGCAGAATAACCAAAAGCTACCTCCAAGACAGGAGAGTTCCAATTGTTGGAGGGGATGTATACAGGATGTATTCATCCGCGGTGATGCGGTCTGGTCGCGGTTTTGGCGGTGATTCGGTCTCGGGAAAAAGCTTCCGCGGAGAAAAAGTAGTCCCTAGATAAAATGGTCGGATGGGGTCGAGTGAGGTATCAAAGTGAAGCTTATGTGAAGGGGCATCTAATGGGCTGGGTGTGGGGTTGAAATATCGGCATTCTGCGCATGCGCGGTGGCCCAAGGGTATGGAAATAGACGTGTTGGTATCTAGGGGAGCCCCTAATGGCCCGATGGAGGCATATGAGGTATCAAGATGAAGCCTATGTGAGGGGGCATCTGATGGGCTGGGTGTGGGGTTGAACTATCGGCATTCTGCGCATGCGCGGTGGCCCAAGGGTATGAAAATAGCCGTGTTGGAGCTAGGGGAGCCACTAATGGTCCGATGGGGTCGACTGAGGTATCAAAGTGAAACATTCGTGAAGGGGCATCTGATGGGCTGGATGTGGGGTTGAAATATCGGCATTCTCTGCATGCACGGTGGCCCAAGGAGTATGGAAATAGATGTTTTGGAGCTAGGGGAGTCCTAATGGACCAATGGGGTCGAGTGAGGTATCAAAGTGAAGCATTCGTGAAGGGCATCTAATGGGCTGGGTGTGGGGTTGAACTATCGGCATTCTGCACATGCGGTGGCCCAAGGGTATGAAAATAGCCGTGTTGGAGCTAGGGGAGCCACTAATGGACCAATGGGGTCGAGTGAGGTATCAAAGTGAAGCATTCGTGAAGGGACATCTAATGGGCTGGGTGTGGGGTTGAACTATCGGCATTCTGCGCATGCACGGTGACCCAAGGGTATGGAAATAGATGTTTTGGAGCTAGGGGAGTCCCTAATGGACCAATAGGGTCGAGTGAGGTATCAAAGTGAATCATTCGTGAAGGGGCATCTAATGGGTTGGGTGTGCGGTAGGAATATCATTCTGCGCATGCGCAGATGCAATGCGGAGCTCTCGTCCAATCGGAAGCGAGTATTTCAAATCCGTCACAGAGCTCTCGTCCAATCAGAAGCGAGTATTTTGACCCGGTGCATTATGGGACATATCCAAGATGGCGGCACGTATGTTCAAGATGGCGGCACATCCGGTGTCGAAAACTGGCCATTTTGTCGGGATGTGGTCACCTAGTGTCGAAAACTGGACCCTGTATGGGTGCCTAGGTGAGGGAGTTACACTAGGGTGTCGTATCCATTCTGCTGCACAGGTCACGTGGGTTTGTGACGTCAATTCCGGGTTTCACCTCCAAACATAGAAGAGTTCCAATGTTTCCCCTTACACGTCCGTATGTTCAATCTCTGGGGTTTTTCCCCGGCGCGGCCCGGTCCGGTGGGTCCCGGCTCCCCAGCGCACGCGTCATCACCGGCAGTGGGCGCGCGCAATGGGCATATACATTATTTATTCTGTACTATACAATCGGATAGCGGTTGTCGTGAATAACAACAAGTTCAGCAACGTTTATATATTTTATTATCCCCAATGTTACATCATTCCCAGGCTGGGGGAACCGCCCTGTGCATGTTTAGTATGTTCACAGCAAAACAAATTGAAATATCAAACACCATGTTTTATTATTTAACGCACCCTCACATTAGGTACAAGGGTTTACTGAGCTCAATTCAACGATCAGCATGTAGACATAGAGAGTGTGTGCGGCATGTTACGGTATTCATCAGTGCGCGGGTGACGCATTCAACCGATGGCGGTGGTCGGTCAGCTTGGTCAGGAAAAACGTGATATTGGTTACCCTCTCTACCACCCATTGTATGTTGGGGCGTTGACGATATGCCCATCTCAAGGCATCCACGGTGTCCAGTATCTCCAGCATCGTCTCTAGTGACCTCCGGTTAATGATGGTGAACGGCTGGTCAGACACATAGATATTATTGCCGGGATAATAATACCGTAACTGGCCCATATTTGTGTGACGTAAGATGTACCCGAAAGCGACATTCAATTTGAAGGCCGTAGTTTGATCTTTGAAGATGGCTTCCACGTAGCTGCGTAGACGGGTGCGGTTGGTCAGTGGAAAATTGTAAATATCTTGAATAGGGCCATGAGGGTGGAAACAGTGCCGTGTCATGGACCAATGGCGCCGATCGATGTCACTCACTGGATGGTTGCCCTGTAAGAGATCGCCCAGAAAATGATCGATGTTGTCAGGCGTATGACTCGAAACCGTAACGCTGGGGTCCGGCTGGATATCCAGGCTCTTCTGAACTGTGGGTATAGGCGGGCTCTCCTTCATCGCATCACCATTGGCGTTCATCTCCCCGGGCTTATCTTCACTGGGTCTGACCTTCCGCGGCTCCTCTTCAGTAGGAAGTTGTCGCTCAAACCGTAGAGACGGACCATGCATCAAACGCTGATGCCGTCTTAACTGACTGCGTCGTTTGAAGAGTTGACCACAATCCTCGCATGGATGCTTGCGTCGTCCATGAATTGAACTTTCGTGGCGCAGTAACTGATCCTCCCGATTAAATGACCCTGCGCAGGTTATACAAGTATACCGTGCATCGTTGTGGGTGGAGGCCTCGTGGCGTCGTAAATTATCTAGACGAGTAAACTGTCTCTGACAAGTTGTGCAAGTGAACATCTTGGTGGAATCGCCCAGAAAATGTTCGATGTTGTCAGGCGTATGACTCTGTACCGGGGCATGAATCAACCGTTGGTGTCGCAGCAACTGACTGCGTCGCTTGAAGAGTTGACCACAATCCTCACATGGACGCTTGGGTGGTCCATGAATTGAACGTTCGTGGCGCATTAACTGATCTTTTCGATTAAATGACCGTGCACAGGTTATACAAGTATACCGTGCATCGTTGTGAGTGGAGGCCTCGTGGCGTCGTAAATTATCTAGACGAGTAAACTGCTTCTGGCAAGTTGTGCAAGTGAACATCTTGGTGGTTGACAGAGTGTCTGATGAAACGGCAAGGCCGCTTCCCTGTTATAGCACGCTAGCTGGTAATCTATTTTTAGAACACTCTACCACAAGTCGAGGATCAAGACTGGTGTACTGGTGTACGACTGAGCCACATTGCGCGCGTGCGCATGAAGACCCTCACACATACCTCAATGCAGGCGCAGACGCGAAGTGCCCGGATGTAAAAAATGACGTCACTTCCGGTTTGGGTCAATGGAGCGTGACCTTTGGACATGTCCAGACTTGTCTGACCGCCATTGTTGGAAAATGGCGGCTAATGGCGGAAGGTCACCGCCATTGTGGGAAAATGGCGGATAATGGCGGAAGGTGACCGTCATTGTGGGAAACCCCCACAGACAGGTCAGTACATGCATTCCTATGATGTTCACGCATAATAAAAGGATTGATCTGTAATCTGTGTTGTTGTTGTTGCTCTCTTTTTTGGACTAACCCATCAGAATAGTACGTATTACGTACTATACCCGGCGTCTAGGAGCGCATGTGTGAGCTGGTTTATAAAACACGTCTCTCTGGATCCTACACCTTCATTTCTACGGTTGCAGAGCCATGACGGAGATCCAGCCCTATGCGACTCGCATTTTACAGCATGCCACCGTGGTGAATTCACTCACGGGTTACCGAGCATTGGTCCGGACCATGTTTGCAGATGGCGACGACAACGAGGGGCGACGCCAGATCCTGAACGAGTTCACAGAAGCGGTCCTCGACAGAGTGCACTCGATGGAGAGGTGTGCCATCACTCACCACTACTGGACTATGACAGCCATCCTTGATGCTCGGGCTATGGACCACGAGCGCTCACGCCAGAACCAGCGCCGGCTGGTTGGCCTCACAATAGTCTGTGCCCTATTGACCCTGGCGCTGAGGTATTGACCGTGGGACTATAAATACGAGGATCAGACAGAGCATGTCACCCATCCTACGAGTCATCCTTCCCCTTACACACCGGGTGGGGTTACACGTCTATGAAGATAAAGTCACCCTCGTGGAAGACCGTGGAGATATTTGCTGGTCGCCCGCTGAGACCGTATCGAATACGGTTACGCTACATCGTGACGGCTGGACCAAATTTAAACGGGTGTTGAGCGGCGAGCTCGATGGACACGTCATCCACATAGACAATGCCATCTACGTATACCGTGGGCCCTTCTTCCCACGCCTGGGCCGCTACCAAGACCCTACGCGAAGCTTCACCCTAAACCCCGATCTGTGGACAGCCTTCGAGAAAGTGGTGCCTATTGTGGACCAGCTGTTCACACCGGACGAGCGGTCATCAGACGAGTTGGAGTGGGCTCGTGCCCTGAAAGAATCGGCGGCAGAACCCAATGAACAAATGTCTAGCCATGAACCAGACGACGAGGCCATTGATTAGCCGGCTAGACTCAGTCAGCCCAGTGATATGACCACCTGATCCTTTGATCTCATGAGATTCTCCCTATAAATACGAGAGACAGTCAAATCTGGTACCATTCACGTACTGACCATGGCGGAGCATATAACACTGGCGTATCTCAGCTTAACCCCCGAGGTTTTCCTGCACGTGTATGCGGATAACGTCGATATCATGGAGGAGGTGGGAGACATCTGTGATGCGGATCCTACACAACCGTGCCCGGCTCACATTCGTCTCTCCCGAGAGGGCTGGACCAAATTCAAACGGGTGCTGTCTGGTGAACTGGACAGCGACCTCATCCACTTGTGTCACGATGTGTACATCCGACGTGGCCCTTTCTTTGCTCAATTGGCTCGGCTAGATGGAGGTACAGTGCATTTTACCCTTCACCCTGATCTATGGTCTGCATTGGAAGATGTCGTGGTAGATGTGGATCAAGTGCTTATCAAGCGGTCATCAGACGAGTTGGACTGGTCATTTACCATGGACACTGTGAAAGCCAATGAAGAAAATCAGAAAGAAACTCCGACCCAAGATATACCCGTTATAAATAAACGATAGAGCCAGGGTCTATCATCATTTTGTCACCATGAAGCGCTGGGAGAAGGTGTTAGATAACTTATACTACAGTCCCGACAGTCCGGCGGCCTATAGTGCATTGTCGGCTCTCTATCGAGCGGCCAAACCCCAGGGAATACAACGTGCCCAAGTGCGAGATTGGTTAAGAAAACAAGACACCTATACCTTACATCGATCTGTCCGTCGCCATTTTCTACGGAACCGGGTCATCGTGGGAGGAATAGATGCCCAGTGGCAAGCGGATTTGGTCGATATGAGCGCCTTTGCCAAACACAACGATGGGAATCGGTATATCTTGACGTGCATCGATATCCTATCCAAGTATGCGTGGGTGGTACCCATCCGGACGAAAACGGGGGCGAATCTCATAGCGGCGTTCAAAGACATCTTCAAGACCGGGCGCAAACCTTTGTATTTGCAAACCGACGAAGGCACGGAATTCCTCAACAGACCGTTCCAACAGTTTCTGAAAGCCCAGAAGGTGTTTTTCTTCCATACGTACAACGAGACCAGGCTTCCGTGGTAGAAAGGTTCAACAGGACATTCAAAGGCCGCATGTATAAATATTTCACCTATAAGAATACAAGGCGGTACATCGATGTTCTCCCGAAACTTGTGAAGGGTTACAATCGAGCCTATCATCGGAGTATAGAGAGAGCCCCCATTACCGTGACCCAACGCAATGAAGCCCAAGTCCGGCGTGTCTTGTACCCCAGGCCATCGCAGCGAAAGCCGAAGGCGGTGTACAAGGTCGGGGACCCTGTACGGATCAGTAAAGTCAAGGGCAAGTTCGAGAAAAGTTACTTGCCCAACTGGAGCGATGAGCACTTCCTGATCAAACGGCGCCTACCCCGACAGCGGCGAGTCTATGAACTGGAAGATCTTCAAGGGGAACCATTGCTAGGGACGTTTTACGAGACGGAATTACAGCCTGTCGTAAAAACACAGCAAGACTACTACACGGTGGAGCAGATTTTGAAAACGGAACGTCGACGTGGCAAACTGTTTCATTTCGTCAAATAGTAAGGCTGGCCCAGTTCCTTCAATTCCTGGGTCGCTGCCAACCAGGTGAAACGACTATAAAGCCACCACTACCGTCCTCCTTCATTCCACGTCCGACCACAGTGCTATGGACAAACAGCAGCTGCCTCTGAACACAGCGTCTCCCAAAACGCGCAAAGCGCAAGTGGGCTTTGTGGTGATACTGCTAACCCTGCTGAGTGTGTTGTACGGAGGTGTGTTTACGACGTAGCCTATGTCAGCACGTTACTTAACCAACTGAGAACACCAGCCACCAGTGAAACCGGTCTACAGATAGCACCAGTCAACCCCGTATCGAGCCCAGTCACCACCACACCCCGTGTACAAGCCACGTCGAGCTCCACACCAAGCTCTACTCCTACACCAAGTACACCCAGTACGTCTGAAGACCCACCGGATTTCATCCCTCACAGTGAACAGACAACGACGACCGACGTTGTACCCACCACCATCATCACTCGCAGTGAACAGACAACGACGACCGACATTGTACCTACCACCACTCCAGTTCACTCGTACGAAATTTACAAGAGCGGGTTACCACGACAACGGATAAACCTCGAACCATGGACCCTCGGTGGCAGCATCCCTTCACGTGTCTCATCGCAGGACCGACGGGTTCCGGCAAAACGCACTTCGTCCGGAAGTTCCTTCAACACGCCGACAGCATGATCACCCCACCTATTGCCCGAGTGGTGTGGTGTTACGGAGAATGGCAGGAAGCGTATGCAGCAATGCCCCACATCACGTTCGTGGAAGGCCTATCCAACCTGACCGATTTGGAACCCGACACCTTGGTGGTTCTGGATGATCTCATGGCGGAGACGGATGCGCGGGTCACCCAACTCTTTACCAAAGGCAGCCACCATCGACGGCTCAGCATCATCTACATTGTGCAGAATCTGTTCAGTAAAAACAAAGAACATCGGAACATTAGCTTAAATGCCCACTACCTGGTGGCCTTCAAAAACCCGAGAGATACCACTCAACTGCTGCACCTGGCGAGACAGATATATCCCGGCCGCACACCGTTTGCGTTGGAAGCCTTTAAAGATGCCACAACCCCTCAGCACGGGTATATGCTCTTCGACCTGAAGCAAGCCACCCCCGACCACCTTCGACTACGGACCGGCAATTGTTCCTGGAGAGGCCCACCACGTGTACCTGCAAAAATATTGTAAACACATCCACAGTGGCGCCCCCAGCTGGGGCTGTGTGTGTTTGATGATGGGGATAATAAAAAGAATGAATACCACAGCAGGGTTGACTTTGTCTCTGAGGTAGATAAAAAGAGCAGAGTTGTGGGTTCTAGCATTAGTTGTACATGATGTCTGCGCGAGTACGGAAGCACGCTCCCACGCTCCGTGTATTGAAGACGGCCGCACCCGAGTTAGTCCGAACCATTGTACGCGGTGCGGACCCTGACAATGTACGCTGTCTGTGCGAGATTGGGTACAACCTGTTAAAAGGCAACGTACCACTGACTCCGGCTCAGAAGACCAAGTTGGCCAAGCATAAGACAGGTCTCCGAACCTTAGTCCAGAAGCGGGTCCCTCAAACACAAAAGAAAAAGGTGTTACAGAAAGGCGGCTTTCTCGGGGCCATCTTAGCACCGTTGGCCGCTTCTGTGTTGGGTCCAGTATTGGGTGGACTCTTCGGCCGACAATGAACCACACGAAAAAAATGGTCCTCGTCGAACCACGGTTCCTTCAAAACCTCCAATCGGCCTACCCTGTCCCACCTACGGTGAAGACCATAAACACCCTCGATAGAGAGATGCAACAGATCTTACAGAGACCGGGGTTAAGCGACAGTGAGAAAGTACAACGGTACAATGAGACGCTTCAACGGTACGTGACGTTCATGGTCCAATACAAAACCCTCTCTACCCCACCACCACCACCACCACCACCACCATTACCAGGGGTACCACCCACAGCCCCGCAGTGGGTGGAAGACGAAGTCCTGAAGAGTGTACCTGCATCGTTCAAGAATCAAGCTGGCCTGGTATTACAACGGATGAAACAGAATCCTAACATGACTTGGAATGATAAAGGCGAACTCCTGGTACAGAATCAGGTGGTCCCTGGCACCCACATGACGGATTTAGTGAATGACATGATGCGTAAACGCAGATCGTACACGGATCCTCGAGGATGGGAGGTCTTCGCTCAAGGCCTGAAAGACATGCATGTACCACAGGAATTGGTGGGGAACCCCCACCGCTGGACCTTTATGCAGCGAACCCAGCAATCGCCGAGTGGCCCACTACCTTCTTGCGAATCCGAATGGGAACCGGAGTCACCCCCCAAAACTCAACCACCACAACGGGCACCTTCTTTTCAGACCTTTAAAAAACCACCCTTGATCAGGACACCCCACATCTCCAGAGCCGTGACACGTAGCAAGTCAACGCGACGAACACGACGCCGACACAACCGCCCAAGGCCTGGAAGACCTATTAAAACCAACAGCAGCAGCAGGACAGCTCAGTCGCCATGTTTTACCTCACCCTACCCAGTAACAGTTCGCTGGATGTGTTTCCTGACAACACCGTGGCCATGTACGTGACCCAGTTACCGCAACCGTTGCATTTACCTGGACGATGGGAATGTGGCCTCGTGGATATCCAATACCCTTACTCGTGGTACAACGTGCGAGCCAATGAAGTGTGGTACGACGTGACCTACGAAGGAAAAGACACCCGACTCACCCTCCCCGAAGGCCAATACGATACTCCCAAGGAGTTCATGGGTGGGCTGTCAAGACTATTGCATTATAAGGCTCTAAGGGAGGTCACGAATAGTTCAAAACCCATCCAAGCCTATCCTTTCAAGAATCACGTGGACTTCGATTACAACGCACACAACGACAAGGCACAGCTTACCGTCACCGCCAACGCGAGTGTCGTACCGAGTCCTATCCTACAGCAAATGCTGGGTTTCGATCTACAGACGTTCGTTGGTCCCACCGCCCACCAAGGCGAGATCCCGATGGATATGAAGTCGGGTATGTACGGACTCTACGTCTACTCGGACGTGGTGGACAACCACATCGTGGGCGATATCAACACACCTCTGTTACGGGTGGTGCCCATTAAAAATAAGTATGGCGATCAAGTCACCCACAGTTTCACCCACATGCTCTACCTGCCCGTACGACAAACCCACATCAACACGATCACGGTGGATATAAGAGATGACACGGGACGACCGGTGGCATTCGAACGCGGGAAAGTGGTGCTGACACTTCATTTTCGACAAGCACGTGCTCCCCACTTTGTATAATGAAGGTGCCTTACGAGTGCGATGCACGCAGCTATATGGACTATTATGCCCAACAGGCCGGGGGTGGCTTTCCGGTTTTCAGTGGTGCACGCATGCAACGTGGACATGGACTGGGAAACATACTCGGGAGCATCGTCAAAACGTTCCTGCCCTTGGTGACGCGTGGGGTGAAAGCAATCGGCAAACAAGCGGTACGCAGTGGACTGCAAGTGGCCGGTGATGTCTTGGGGGGTACGGCACCCAAAGAAGCCTTGAAACGGCGGGCCAAAGAAGCGGAAGGCGTCTTGGTGGCCAAAGCACAACGTACCGTAGGGAATAAAAGACCTGCACCACCGAGACCACGCACCAGTCGACGACCGACCCAGCGACGACGCACATCGAAGACCCGGGATATCTTTTCTTAAAACATGTCCTTGATCCACGCCGAGTCCTGCCCCTCCACCAACAGTGAATTTGATCTGTGGACCGTACCGCCCACCCAGACCAGTGCCGAACAAGGATTATGGGTGGAGCATCTTCCGATCTCCAGCATCAACGCAACAGGGCCCATCGAGTTCACCATCGGTAATGCGGATACGACCTATGTGGATTTAGCCCATACATACTTGTATGTGAAAGCCAAGATCACCAATGGAGATGGCACCAGAATCGCCGACCAAGCAACGGTGGGCCCCACGAATCTCTGGCTGCACTCGATGTTTCAACAGGTGGATATATTTCTCAGCGACAAACTCATCAGTGACTCGACCAACACCTACCCCTATCGAGCCTACATCGAGACGCTGTTGTCGCATGGACGAGAGGCTAAAAAATCTCAACTGACAGCCGCTTTATTCTACCAGGACAAAGCCGAGCACATGGGCGCCGAGAACGACAATACGGGATATAGCAAACGGAAGGCTTTGACCGCGAACGGCGTCTCGGTGGATCTCATGGGTCGACTGCACGCAGACATGTTCATGCAGGACCGGTACCTCTTGAGCAAGGTGCCCATCAAAATCCGACTGATACGAGCGCCTCCGACCTTCGCCTTGATGGCCACTGGAGATGCTCCCAATTACAAGATTGTCATCGAAGACGCAGTCCTGTATGTCCGAAAAGTGAAACCGAATCCAGCCGTTCAATTGGGACACATGAAAGCCTTGGAAACAAAACCAGCCCAGTAACCTATCCGACGTGTGCAAACCAAAGTGTTCTCTGTGTCCGCTGGAAATACGACCGCCAACAAAGAAAACCTGTTCCTGGGGGAACTACCCAAGCGATTGATCCTGGCCTGTGTGGAAAATACCAGTTTCAGCGGAGCCTACCCAGAGAATCCGTTTGACTTTAAACATTTCGGCATTAATTTTGTGGCCCTGGATGTGGATGAAAAAACGGGTGCCAGCCACAGCCTTAACACCGAACTTTGGGCGCGCGAATTTCATTCGAGCCTATCAGAGCCTGTTTACAGCCACCGGTCAAATCAACCAGGACGAAGGGAATTTCATCAGTCGGGAGGACTACGGGAACGGATACACGTTGTTCTGTTTCGATTTGACCCCCACCTTAGAGAACGACCATCAGCTGGCCCTGGCCAAGCAAGGCAATTTACGGTTGGAAATCCACTTTCAACGAGCCCTCCGGAGCACCGTCAATGTGATCTGCTACGCCGAGTTTGACAACATCATTCAAGTGGACAAAGCGCGCAACGTCCTGTGTGACTTCTCCACCTAACATGGATACAGACCAGATAACCACCGTGCTGGAGAATGACCCAGAGACACGTAGGGTGTTTCAAGGGGTGTTCGCCCGAGATGTGTTCCCAGTAGACCGTATGTATCCTGCTGCTTACGTTCTCAACACGGACCCGATGGATCGGCCCGGTGAACATTGGGTGGCCGTGTACTTGACAGAACAGCAGGGCGAATACTTTGACCCGTACGGCCTGCCACCCCTCCATCCCGATTTAACAGACTTCATGGATCAAGGCACAGAGACGTGGTGTTGGAACAGTCAAACGTTGCAAAGCCTGACCAGTAGCGTGTGCGGACAATATTGCTTGTTTTACCTGTACCATCGATGCCGGGGAAGACCCTTATCTACCATCGTACAGATGTTTGACGAGTACCCCAAGGCCGAAGACCGCGATGTACTCGTATATGACTGGGCTGCCCATCATTTCAATGTACAAGTCCCGTTCTGGGCTTGAATTCTTTCAATGTACACACGCCCGCTGTTCTGGGCTTAAGTTTACAAGCCCCTTGTTCTGGGCTTCAGTTCTTTTGTACAAGCCCCCTGTTCTGGGCTTCAGTTCTTTCAATGTACAAGCCCCTTGTTCTGGGCTTCAGTTTTCACGTGGTTGTTCTCACGTTGTTGTTGTTCACTGAATAAAAAAAAAATGAGATCTCACCAAAAAACCCTGTCTTGTGTGTTTTATTCATAATGCATCAATGCCCAATGTGGAGATTCAGTCAAACTGAAATCAGTGGTGTAGGATGGGGCCAAAATGTAACCCATCAATGTTAGAATGCAAGAGCACTATAGTAAAATAGAGAGCCAATGAAATCAGCCCACAGACCAAGTACGTGTTTTGGTCTAGGTTTGGAGCGGGCATTTCATTGAGGTGCGTGTATACGGTGAGTGAAGACTCGTCCAACACGTATAGATTAAGTTTATGACTATAAGTTCTATGAGCATAATGCATGAAACTGGCTTTGACCACCGTATTAGCCAGTCAGTGGCCTAGAATGGTTCGCGCACTGCCGCTAATGACGCGCACTTCCGGAGAACCCGCGCGCGCGCGCTGCGGCCGGGGCAGGGCGGGGCGGGCCGCGCTGGGGAAAAACCCCGGATGTTGAACATACGGACGTGTAAGGGGAAACATTGGAACTCTTCTATGTTTGGAGGTGAAACCCGGAAGTGACGTCACAAACCCACGTGACCTGCGCAGCAGAATGGATACGACACCCTAGTGTAACTCCCTCACCTAGGCACCCATACAGGGTCCAGTTTTCGACCCTAGGTGACCACATCCCGACAAAATGGCCAGTTTTCGACACCGGATGTGCCGCCATCTTGAACATACGTGCCGCCATCTTGGTTATGTCCCATAATGCACCGGGTCAAAATACTCGCTTCTGATTGGACGAGAGCTCTGTGACGGATTTGAAATCCTCGCTTCTGATTGGACGAGAGCTCCGCATTGCGTCTGCGCATGCGCAGAATGATATTCCTACCGCACACCCAACCCATTAGATGCCCCTTCACGAATGCTTCACTTTGATACCTCACTCGACCCCTTTGGACCATTAGGGGCTCCCCTACATCCCAAAAGGCTATTTTCATACCCTTGGGCCACCGCGCATGCGCAGAATGCCGCTAGTTCAACCCCACACCCAGCCCATTAGATGCGCCACCACGAATGCTTCACTTTGATACCTCACTCGACCCCATTGGTCCATTAGGGACTCCCCTAGATCCAAAACGGCTATTTTCATACCCTTGGGCCACCGCGCATGCGCAGAATGCCGATAGTTCAACCCCACACCCAGCCCATTAGATGCCCCTTCACGAATGCTTCACGTTGATTACAAGCGTCTAGTCCGTCATTCATAATCCAGCCGTCGTCCATTAGAGAATATCCGCGTCCATAATCCAAAGACCTATTCCATTTCCATATAACTATTTTACATAAACATAGCGGTCAACCAATGATGCCGGCAAGACATCATGATGCCGTATCGCTGATCAGTATTCTTAATCCATAATATTCGTTATAGAGTCGTCATCTAAAAATGATGTACCTCAGCGCTTTGATTGTGGCTGTTCATATGAGTACCATGAGGATCTTGAAGTACATGGGCTCATACGGCCCCTAGCCCCGGGTTAAGCCCATGTTACGAAACGTAGATCTTGCACGCTACGTTCGTATTTTGCTTCACGAATGCTTCACGTTGATACCTCACTCGACTCCATTGGTCCATTAGGGACTCCCCTAGCTCCAAAACGTCTATTTTCATACCCTTGGGCCACCGCGCATGCGCAGAAAGCCGATAGTTCAGCCCCACACCCAGCCCATTAGATGCCCCTTCACGAATGCTTCACTTTGATACCTCACTCGACCCCATTGGTCCATTAGTGGCTCCCCTAGCTCCAACACGGCTATTTTCATACACTTGGGCCACCGCGCATGCGCAGAATGCCGATAGTTCAACCCCACACCCAGCCCATCAGATGCCCCCTCACATAGGCTTCATTTTGATACCTCATATGCCTCCATCGGACCATTAGGGGCTCCCCTAGATACCAAAACGCCTATTTCCATACCCTTGGGCCACCGCGCATGCGCAGAATGCCGATATTTCAACCCCACACCCAGCTCAATAGATGCCCCTTCACATAAGCTTCACTTTGATACCTCACTCGACCCCATCCGACCATTTTTATCTAGGGACTACTTTTTCTTCGCGGAAGCTTTTTCCCGAGACCGAATCACCGCCAAAACCGCGACCAGACCGCATCACCGCAGATGAATACATCCTGAATACATCCCCTCTAACAATTGGAACTCTCCTGTCTTGGTGGTAGCTTTTGGTTATTCTGCCGGAACTATAGTGCACTTGACCTCTCCTCCTCAAATCCTCCCCAAATGACCTCTACATCCGGGTGAAAGTTGACTCCATTTGCCTTTTATACACTACTGTCATGACGTTCCAAAAACAACGGGAGGCAAGCGATGACGTTTTTAAAAGTTCTGGCTCTCCGTATAAGTTTTGACTTCTCATATACCCAAAATAAAACAATAAAACAGAACTATTATCACTCATAATTATAACAACTGTAGAAGTTCTTGTTTCATGACATTTTAACAGAACATTGGAAAGCTTTTCAGTTCACCTTTAAAATGTATGTTTTGGGCCTGTTTTGCTTTTATTTTTCGCAACTTTTGTTACTTAATAGGTTGAAGAATGTCTTCGGGGTGAAAAAATGCTTCCAGATACTTTCACACGGGAAATGTTCAGATTTGGAAGAAAATTGAAAAGCAATTACTGTGTGGTTAAAAATAAAATAAAATAAATAAATAAAAAATCGAATGTGGGGACGGAACACTACATGTAACAGTAATAATTTCAGTTCTTACAACTCAGACTTTATAATTTATAGGCCCAATTAAATACAACGTTCATTTATCCTAGATATATATGTACAGCGGATCCATACTTACATCATTAAAGCGAACAATTGTGGCAACATTGCCTTACGATGCGAGAAGAATTGCCTCGGAGGAAATAACCCATCTCCACTATGATGGCATGAAACAACTCGAATGGAGAATGATATGACATGTTTTTGGATTTTGATATGTAATTGACCTTTCCAGCTGGTAATGCCTTCTGATTCAATGGTTTGCTTTGAGTGCAAGAGTCTCTTAATTCAATTCGATTCGTTATGGTATAGGTGGCAGCTTGATGGCATGGTTGTGTCGATGATATTTCGATAACTTCTCCTCTGTTAGGTGGGAAAAAACTACCACGTGTAGCAAAACCATTTGAAACTTATTTAAAATACAAGGAGAGGCAAGTAAATTTTCAGGACAAAAACATTTTTTTTTTTCAAAAAAAAAGCTGAGTCGCACTTTATTAGTTTCGGTTGTCTTTGTAGAAGGTATACCATCGAACTTGAAATAGGTTAACCCCTATCTGACCTGGGTATTTTGGGACCTATCTTGGCCTGGTGGGGGAGAGGGGGGGGGGCGTTTTCACGAAATTTCAATTGAAAAAATTGTTTTCTTTTTATATTTTCTAAACGGTTGTAGCAACAGTTATGTAAATTAAAATAAGTGAATTCCTCAGGATACGCGCCTTCGTAAAATATATACATTATTATTGTTATGTAGAATATTTATTGCTGTAAAAGACAACGTATCAAGGGGTGTACAAAACTTCCTCAGCGGGTTATGTATCCTTAAAGTATAACCATGGCACTTGTGTAAGTTTATGTCATATGCAAGATAACGATGTGAATAACGAAACATAGTGACGTTTTCCCCCAAAATTTCACTCGAAATCTATCTCGGAGGATTCAAAGGCAGATATCTACAATGGGAGAGAAATTTTCGCTGCCTCTTTTGACGTCAGACTTGACGTCACCGACGTCATACTTCGAGCGTCTTTCACCGTCTGCGGGACGTCACAGCAATGCAGAGAATGGAACAGTTTTGTAACACTGTTGGGTTGCGACGTGGTTCATCGTTCGATAATAACGTCACAAGTTTCGATGCTTGTGGCGCTGTGCACTATAATAACACTAAAAATGTTCAAAATTAAAGTCGTAAAACAAGAAAATAATTATAAACTCTGTAATTTGGAAGATTATTTTGGATTTGACGTAAACTTACAAAAGTACCACAGTTAAACTTCAATGCACGTGCAAATTGAACATTTGACTCACCGAGCAAAGAGCTGACAAAACCGAACAACCCTAACGCAAACGATTTATCCTTCTCTTCCACAGATCTGCAAAATAATACAGAGACAGAAAACTGAAAAACTCCCTAAAACACATTTTGTTTCAGTCTCATTAGCATTATTTCGAACAGTCGAATCTCAAAACGAGCCGTTTGCGACGATTGCAGTCTGGGCCATTAGACGACATGTTAATCCCAGTTACTGGCCAGAAGAGGACTCGGAACTATTTAATACAGTAACTCTAGACCGAAAATAGTTCCGAACATGTCTGAGATCGCGCCTACTGTTGAGGATTCCTTTATTGCAGCAATAAGTGGACAACTGCTTAGAAAGAAGGGCGAACAAGTAAGAAAATAACATATTTTTTTCTATATATTTCTCGGCATACGTCGTAGGTGGTTCAGTTTCGTGGTACCGATGGCTAAACAGTCACCAGCACAGTGAACGTATTAAAAGAGCCCACCTAATAATTGATATCCAAATAAAATATTATTAATGCGTAAGTTTACTTGTGCCATAGCATAATCTCACAAAAACATACACACAAGTGAATCTTTCGGTTTAACCCATGGCAACTGGCGTATATAGTGGATTACGTCCTGGAAACGTGTTTATGGAATCCTGTACTCCAAAATTACTCATCCAGTTATAGTCGGGATATAACGGATTGAACCCGGGGTACGTGTCTGTGGAATTTTGTACTAGACAATTACTCATCCAGTTATATCCCGGATATATCGGATTGTATCTGGGGTACGTGTCTATGGAATTTTGTACTAGACAATTACTCATCCAGCTATAGTCGGGATATATCGGATTGTATCCGGGGTACGTGTGTATGGAATTTTGTGCTAGACAATTACTCATCCAGTTATATCCCGGATATATCGGATTGAACCCGGGGTACGTGTCTATGGAATTTTGTACTAGACAATTACTCTTCCAGTTATATCCCGGATATATCGGATTGTATCCGGGGTACGTATCTATGGAATTTTGTACTCGACAATTACTCATCCAGTTATATTAGGGATATAGCGCATTGCATCCGGGGTACGTGTCTATGGAATCCTGTACTCGACAATAACTCATCCAGCTATATCCCGGATATATCGGAATGTATCCGGGGTATGTGTCTATGGAATTTTGTACTCGACAATTACTCATCCAGCTATAGTCGGGATATATCGGACTGCATCCCGGGTACGTGTCTATGGAATTTTGTACTAGACAATTACTCATCCAGTTATATTAGGGATATAGCGCATTGCATCCGGGGTACGTGTCTGTGGAATCCTGTACTCGACAATAACTCATCCAGCTATAGTTCGGATATATCGGATTTCCATCCGAAATATTTTATGATATACCTACACTCTACAATCCAACGATACTCCTGTATGGAAAGAGGTAATATATAGTCAACTGAACGAAACAATTAAAGTGGAGACTTTTGATAAACAAGCAAGGTTTGAGGAAAATGAAATATACCTAAGTAGTACGATGCTCACAGGTGTAACGGCCAGCCCATGAGTGAACATGGACAGGAAGTTGATAACTACAAAAGGAATCAGGAAGGAACACTCCGCCTCACACAAACCAGGAACAGCTGACGGATCGGAAACCGGACTTTCAGTGGTGGTTTCAGATATACACAGACAATCAGCGTATTCACCCTGTATAAGATTAAATTGAATCAATTATTTTCGGGAGAGAAAAATAACCCACAGCGGATTAGCATTCAAGTATTTGCTAGACGCAATGTCCCGAGAATGCAAAGGCGTCTTGAAGGCGATTTTTTTTTATGATACAATTGGTTGACTGCATGAGCAGTGTGCATTATATATAATGAAGTAGCCTATAGTATTTGACTCTCTTAAGGACGCCCAATTACTGGTTGATGCAGCATCAACATTTTCCCAGTTAGACGGCAGCTGTTGAGATCGAAAACACCTGAGGTCACGCCCGATTGAGTCACATCGGAAGTGACGTTTCTGTCCGCGGAGGCAGACAGCATGACCGCACCACCGCGGAGGAATTCGAGGTCAAAAGTCATGTGACCTTGCCTTCCGCGCCGAGGTCAAAATACTCGCTTCTGATTGGCTGTCAAAGCAAAAATTGAAACTCGTCTGTGTTCGAAGGAAGCTTTTGCTCCCCAATATGCAAATTTTTGAGTTCAAAGGTCAATGCTACTGTAAATCAGTTTTATATACTACTAATGCTACAGTCGGTGGTTAATATTTTGTCTAAAATGAAATATGTTACGTAACAATAGTAATAGTCTCAGTGCTCGAATTACTAAAAGTTACCTATATAAAAATGCGTTGTTAAACCATGAAATGCTATACAATTAGTGCGCCGTGTTTGAGCGATGTATTTGTAAACCAAGAAATGCTATAATTTGTTGACACTTTATGCATGCCTCTTTTAGGAGATTATGGGCCCGGGATGAACACTTGATCTGGCGGCGATAAAAAACTAATGGATTTGCCGGAAAAACAGCCAATCGGTGAGCACCTCGTGCATTATACAGCCAATCGACAAGCACCGGGTTTTTGCCTGGAACAACCGGGTACCGCTACTGTTTCCCGGGAGAGCAATAGACCGCTCGCTTAATTATTGAGGAGAGAGGTCTATTGCTTGCCTGAATATTAATAAGAGCGGTATATTGCTCGCCTGATTATTAAGGAGAGCTGTCGATTGCTCGTCTGAATAATGAGGAGAGCGGTTTATTGCTCGCCCGGGGAAAAATAGCGGTACCCGGTTGTCCCAGGGAAAAAACCCGGTGCTTGTCGATTGGTTGTCTAATGCGCGAGGTGCTCACCCATTGGCTGTTTTTCCGGCAAATCCATTAGTTCTTTTATCGCCGCCAGACCAAGTGTTCTTGCGTGCGGCCGGGTAACCCGCGCAGGTGTGCGGCCGGGCCCGGGGAAACCCCGGATGGAAAAACCCGCTGGGAAATCCCGGAATGTCCCCGCTCCAAGGTCACGCCCGATTGAGTCACACCGGAAGTGACGTCACACATGACGTCATTACGGAAATGATGCATCATTGGAATAGAGTGCACTCAGAGGTCAAAGGTCAAGTTGACTCTATCAGCCCTTTATATACTTGGGACTACTTTCTTTCCGCGGAGGCAGACCGCATGACCGCCAGACCGCATCACCGCGGAGGAATTAGAGATCAAAAGTCATGTCACCTTGCCTTCCCCGCCGAGGTCAAAATACTCGCTTCTGATTGGCTGTCAAAGCAAAAATTGGAGCTCTTCTGTGTTCGAAGGTAGTTTTTGCTCCACAATATGCAAATTTTTGAGGTCAAAAGTCAATGCTACAGTAAATCAGTTTTATATACTACTAGCATTTCCTGATTCAACACAAACAATGTTGCCTGCGAAAGTAGTGTGCATAATAGAGAATTAAAACTGGAAGAGGGAGTTGCAGAAAGACGCCCAAGAAGACCACTGCAAAGTGTCTTATAGAAAGCCGCTGGAGAACGTCGTTTCAAAAAGTCACTTCTACAAAGTCAGTATATAGCGCCGTTGTCAAAAAGACCATGTATTGTAGAAAGCCGCTGTATAACGCCGTTGTAGAAAGCCAATGCCAACATACTGTTTATCATAGAAAGTCGCTAAACAAGGTTTATGTTCAAAGACAGTGTTGGAGAACGCCGCTCAAGAAGACGCTGCATACATGTATATTAACGGTCTGCTAGAAAGTCGCTGTAGAAGGTCGCTCCCAAGAGATGGTGTATTTTTAGAAATCTACTGTAATACGCCGTGGTCGAAGGACTGTATATCCTCGAAAGCCGCCAAAGAAGACTGCTGCGAAAATCAGTAGTGTTTCGTAAAGCCGTTACAGAAGGCTGTTGTACAAATAGGGTGTTATGAAAAGCCACTCAAGAAGTCTGCAGCAAATATTAACGGTTCTCTTGAAAGCCACTTTAGAATGCTGCTGACAAAAAACGGTGTATCATAGAAAGCCGCCGAAGAGGGCAGCAGTAAAATGTAACAGTATTTTACAAAGCTGGAGTAGAACGTCATTGTCATAAGACAGTGTGTTATAGGAAGCCTCTGCGGAAGGCTGCTGCAAAATTAACGGTAGTCTAGAATGCCGCTGCACAACGCCGATATCAAACAAAGATTACTGAATCTTCTACTAACTTGTGCAAACCAGAAGACCGCTGCAAAAAGTCATTATTCTACAAAGCCGCTATAGAACGCCGTTGTCAAAAGACAGTGTATTGTAGAGAGCCGCTGTAGAACGCCGTTGTTGAAAGACAGTGTATTGTATAAAGCTGCTGTAGAACGCCGTTGTCAAAATGCAGTGTATTGTAGAAAGACACTGTAGAACGCCGTTGTCAAAAGACAGTGTATTGTAGAAGACACTGTAGAACGCCGTTGTCAGAAGATTGTGTATTATAGAAAATCGCTGTAAAAGACCGATGCCAACATAGGCCTACTGTATTCCCTAGAAAGTCGCTAAAGTAGGTCTTTGCTTACAGAGAGTGTTGTAGAAAGCCGCTCAAGAAGACGCTGCATATAATTAACGGTCTTCTAGAAAGCCGCTGTAGAAGGCCGCTGCAAAAAGATGATGCATGGTGAATTATGTCATGATCACTTTCATGAGGTGTCCACCTGAATCCCGACACAGACGGGAGACAATCTCTGAGCTAACGGCCTCGAGTGCCTGTTTTAGCGCGCACGGTGAGCAAAAGGATCACTGAATTGATTCCATTTCCCACGGAACCTTCTTCGATCAAATGACCGGGCCCGTGTAATAATGGCGGACAAAGACGAATCACGTGAATTTGACATGCGTTTCGATTGGCCGATCGAATAAAACTGCTGAGCTGTTGGCTTGAGTTCGCCGCACACGGTGAGAATTTCGCCACTCGAGGCAAAAATTATCAAAGAAGATAAGTATTTTGCTCCCGGCCTCGCGAGGCGAAAATCTCACCAATAACTCCACGCACCCGAGAGCTATCCGCCGAGACAACAGACACTTGAGGCGACTGGCTCAGGGAATAGCTCTCGTGGGCACTGGAATTTAAGCTTCCAGGAATCAATAATCCAGAGGACCGGTGCGGAGGCTAAGAATATTGGGTGACTAAAAGTGCCCGGTTCCTATCTTCAGAACCATCTAGGACCAACCATTTTATTTCACATTATAGAAAAGTGTCCGTCCTTAGTTGCAAAATTAAAGGATATGAGAAGGGACGACACTACATCCAAGGACACACCGGTAAGACATCACGATTTTGCTATCGTCATTTCTGTATCACTGACCTCAATTCCGTTACCCAAATTAATTACCAAGTGGTTCTCTATCTACACATTTCCCCTCTGGTTGTATCATACTCCCATTGTCAGAGTTTGTAACTTGTCAAACTGTCGGTTTAACACCCTCTGACTGATTTGCGCCGAAAAATACGGCGCGCATGCGCATTCAATCTTTATCCATTTTGATCGACACAGGAGGCGTGTATCTGCATATAAAAGAGATGCAAATTGCGCGCCCCGTTTAATACAAGGCAGTGTGACTAACGTCACAGGACATACGAAATAGGGTAGGCATTAGGACTCCGACGCGAACTGAACTCTTAGAAATCCCCCCCCCCCCTTTATAAAATCCTGCCTATATTAAGATGGGCAGTGCCCATTTCAGAATCAGCGGTGATTTTTATCAAAAATCACCCGAAATGTTCATTGAACGTAGGTCAGCTCAGAACTTGTTGGTAACAGTCCCCTAATGCACCTTCATGCCAAAAATCAAGGTTCCAATGTCAACGGTTCTCCTTATTTTGCCGACGAAAGGATTCGGATGGACCGACTCACTCATTACCGGACAATTGGCAAACGAGAGCCTACTTCGTAGGGAAAGGACGATGCTACGGGAGCCATTTGCATAACAGCTGTGCCCCGCATCTTTAACTCAATTCAGTCAGATGGCAGGCCTATGTCTGACACGAGGTACGCAATCTGATGCCACGAGAATGGGTTATATTATTACAAACATGGCAGTGTCACTAACGTCACAGGACCTACAAGATAGGGTTCCATATGAGTTAAGTGTGTACTCGAGTGATGAATTGGGGGCCCCCATGTTCTACGGTGAGAGAAGTTTTATAGCAGTTTCTAAATGACAGTGGGTACTGTTAACTTTCCCAGATGTCACCGCTGGTGAGCCATTAACGTAGCAACTATTATCGCCCTCAGTTCCTATTAACCTGGACTCTTTATCAGCCCAGCAGTACAGCACGAGCTCACCCATCAAAGTCTTGACCGGGCTCAAAGTTGCTTAACTTCGGTGATTTTACGACAACCGCTGTGTCCAACGTGATATGCCGTATCAGGGAACCTTAAAAAATCACAATGAAACATACAGCCAAGGGTTCCCCATGGGCATGACAGTGCACTCACTGAGCCATCAATAAATAATACAAAAAATAATTATAAATCAAATTTTCATCAGAATTCGGTCAGCTCAGAACTTGCTGGTAACAATGCCCTAATGCACGTTCATGCTAAAAATCAAGGTTCTAATAGCAACGGTTCTCCTTATTTTGCCGACGAAAAGTTCGGATGGATGGACTGACTGACTCACTCACTCATTATCGGACAATTTGCAAATGGTAGCCTACTTCGTAGGAATATTGGTGCGTAACTTACGGTCATCGATTTGGACTGACATCCTGCCTCACAGGAGGAATAGTAGTTGACACCATTTGATCCACACACTGGGAAATATCCATCGTCATAGCAACCACAAGTCGAGTTGCACGTGGGAGTGAAGAGGGCAGAAACGGATTTAGAAGACACCGAATGGATGCTGTTGAAACAAGGAGTAGATTCTGATAGGTTGATTTTTTTGCTAAAATCACAATAGATACAGCAAAGAGAGTGGTTAAGAGTCCAGGTTTCCTAACAGGCTTCGATAATTGTATTATTTTTGTCATTATTTTCGACGGAGTGGTATACGCCCACTTTGGCTAAACACTCTTCCGTTCTGTCGGATTTTCTTCAGATTTCCCCTGTGTAGCCTTCCCCTGTGTTACGGTCACAACCGAAAGGCGGAGAGTTACGTGCCCAATGACGCTACTCCATGTACCTAACTGACATCTGGATATTTCAAACCAATCGAATTGCATGAAATTAATTTCATCTGCCCAAATCTCCCCATGTCTAGTGTCATTATTCTGTATATGATTAGGTTATATAGAAGCTTCGAAAGTAAGCCTCATCCCATAGGAACTAGGCTATCATTCGATAGCTATATTATTCGCGTCCGAGGCTGTGCGGCCTCATTATTTTCCATCATGATTGATTGACACTAACAGTCCCTAATCCGTTCAGAAAGAAACAACGGATCGTATATAAAAAAATAAAAATGGTTACACCTGCGAAATCTGCTCTGCTCATTATTCCTGCGCAATTAAATACTAAAAAGATACCGTACATATTATGTAGAATGAGCATTTTGCACATTCTCCACTAAATTTCGCCGCCCTTCATTTTTTTTCCTACGGAGTAGGCTCTCATTTGCAAATTGTCGGGTAATGAGTGAGTCAGTCCATCCGAATCCTTTCTCCGCCAAAATGAGGAGAACCGTTGACATTAGAACCTTGATTTTTGGCATGAACTTGCATTTGGGGACTGTTACCAGCCAGTTCTGAGCTGACCTACTTTTGATGAAAATTTGACCTACTTAGGTGACCTATAAACCTCGAAATTAGCAAAAACATATCCTACTGCCTCCTAAGACCATGGAAATGCGCGCAATTAGATCAATGTCAGTGTGACCGGACCTAATTGGGTCAAGGTCAATGTTACCTACTTTGTGACCCAATTTCTGACCTAATTAGGTGACCTAGAAACCTCGAAATTGGCAAAACATGTCTCAATGCCTCCTACGACCCTGGAAATGGTCAGTCTTAGGTCAAAGTACACACTTAAATCATATCAAAAAACCCTACTTCGTAGGTCCTGTGACGTTAGTCACACTGCCATGTTGAAGATATTTCTTGTTGAAAAGTTTGCCTCCGTTTTAAAGTTATCCATACTTTCAATTGAAGGATGACATTTTTCGGGTTTATTCGAATTATAGAACTTTCACTGCCATAATGTCAATTCCATGACGACATTAAAAAAAATAGTTATAGCAATTCAGCTGAGTAAAAATCTTATCGCTTGGTAAACTGGAACCTTAACTGAGTGTCCGTCTCGTTTCTAAAATTCCTTATGTCTGATCGCCAATTCTGTAGGACTTCTCGATGACAAAAGTTAACTACTGGTATTATTAGTATTCAATGCTAACAAGCTATGATCCAGACACATCACTGAGAATTAAATGGCCAATTTATCGCATTCGAAACGAGAGATCCTGAAGGATCTTGGCGCCCACCATTGTCCGATAATTGTAAGCTAATGACAAGAGGATCTTTTTGTCCATTGTTACTAAGAACAAACGATTGATTCGTAATTTTGTTTACAGAATTTCGAATCTGAGCGAAAAAGGGACACTGGAAAACACCAAGTTTCAAGATTTCTAGAAACTGTACTTCTGTCAGTTGTTATAATACAAGCGAAAAGAGCAAAGTTAGCCCGAAAGTGAATGTCCGGAGGATCCTTCGTCTTCGTTTTTTTGTTTGCACGTGTCATCATTGAGTACTGGAAGCGAAGACAAATCTCTTTGACCCTTCGGCATGAGATATGAAACATACTTAAGATTTCATAATTAGGAACGAATGCTATTTCTGTTCTGTTTACTGGGTTAATTTGAGATATCTCTTTTAAGATACCATGCTCGAAAATAGTAAGATGGTACAATACTTAATACTGAATGGATCCTCGCAGTAATGTTGAAACTTCGAAAGTGTCTGAATCCTGATTATCTCCCTTGGATCGAAACACGCAGTAGTCTACAGTTGTCGAGTTGTAATGTTGTGTCACAAGAGTGACGTCCCTTCATGTAGCCGTCCCATCGGCAGACGATCCATGAAGTAGTTCCTGAGAAATCGCGATAACAAGGTTTCATGGGGAAATCCAAGATGGCTGCCTGGTAGTCATATTGGATTTTCAAATGGGACCAGAAAAAATATCTTGCACAACTAGACCTCAAGGGGAATCTGTGTACCCAATTTGAGAAAGATCCATGGAGTAGTTCCTGAGAAATCGCGATAACAAGGTTTCATGGGGAAATCCAAGATGGCCGCCTTGTGGCCATTTTGGATTTTCAAATCGGACCAGAAAAGGTATCTTGCACAACTAGACCCCAAGGGGAACCTGTGTGCCAAATTTGAGAAAGATCCATGAAGTAGTTCCTGAGATATCGCGATAACAAGGTTTCATGAGGAAATCCAAGATGGCCGCCTTGTGGCCATTTTGGATTTTCGAATCGGACCAGAAAAGGTATCTTGCGCAACTAGACCCCGAGGGGAACTTGTGTACCAAAATTGAGAAAGATCCATGAAGTAGCTAGCTCCTGAGAAATCTCGATAACACGGTTTCATGGGAAAAATCCAAGATGGCTGCCTGGTGGCCATATTGGATTTTCAAATCGGCCCAGAAAGGGTATCTTGCACAACTAGACCCCAAGGGGAACCTGTGTACCCAATTTGAGAAAGATCCACCCAGTAGTTCTTGAGAAATCGTGATAACAAGGTTTCATGTGAAAATCCAAGATGACCGCCTTGTGGCCATATTGGATTTTCGAATCGGACCAGAGAAGGTATCTTGCACAACTAGACCCCAAGGGGAATCTGTGTACCAAATTTGAGAAAGATCTATGAAGTAGTTCCTGAGAAATCGTGATAACAAGGTTTCATGGGGAAATCCAAGATGGCCGCCATGTGGCCATTTTGGATTTTCGAATCGGACCAGAAAAGGTATCTTGCACATAGACCCCAAGGGGAGCCTGTGTACCAAATTTGAGGAAGATCCATGCAGTAGTTCCTGAGAAATCGCGATGACAAGAATTGTTTACGGACGGACGACGGACGGACGGACGGACGACGGACCACGGACGAAAAGCGATTTGAACAGCCCACCATCTGGTGATGGCCGGCTAAAAAACTCTTTATTCCTCGATAGGCATACAGCCAGGAAAATGGTCTTGATCAACACTAAAAGTGATGTTCAGCCGAACAAAAAAAATGATGTTGAATTTAGACCAAAATCATAAGTTCCCAACACCATTTATTGGTGTGGGCAACATCATTTCATCTGACCAAATCTCCCCATGTCTAGTGTCCTTATTCAGTATTTGATTAGGTTATATAGAAGCTAAGAAAGTAAGACTAACCCCATAGGAACTAGGTAAAACTCGATAGCTACAGTTCATGCCCAAGGTTGTGTGACCACATCAACAGTAATCTTATTAGTGTTGGGCCATGTTAAACACCCTGGTATTGACTAACACCATTTCTCAACACCACTTCATGGTGTTGACCAGCCCTCAACACCAAGAAAGAGTGTTGGGCCATCACCATTTTTCTTGCTCTTTACTCATCTTGAACACCTAGCATTCGGCATGGTGTAGACTTTGTCAATATTGTTGTCAAAATATTGTTAATATCTATCCTATTTTTTTTAAATATTGAATCTCGAGGTATAGCTTAAAATCTGATTAATTTTCATAATTAACATTATTTTGAAATTTTATTTGAATAATAAGAATAAGAAAAAATTATATTTAACACTTAGAACAATTCAACCAGAACAATGGAATTTAGTTATCACATTTATTGTAACCGGTTTTCCTGTAATCCAGAATTATTCATTCAAAAATATATATCACAATGTTTTTTTACATGCTTCTGGTAGAAAGACAAATGTTAATGGGTGTTAATGAGTTTTCAGGGTGACATACAACCCTGAAGAAGTATTCTGTGATATTTTTCATACTTTAACCTCCGCAGCGCTAGTGGAACTATGCTAACTGTATGACAGAGAAAACATCAGATAATAAGGCTGAGTGCAGTCATCACCGTATGAGAATAAGGCTATAGCCTAAGACTATATGCCTAGTCAAATGAATCGAATAAACTCAATAATATATTTAAACCGATTTTACCTTGATAATCTGTTAGAAATCTTGGTACTTCTTGGTTCTTTAAAATATTTGGTTCCACAAACGGTATCAAATGTTCTATGTATTGTGTTGTACATTGTATATTGATTCTTTATTTGGCTCCATCTGTGTATCAGAAAAAGAACCAAATATGGTTCCATGTAGAACTAAATATTCTAGAGAACCAACAAGGAAGGAACAAGATTTCTTAGAGTGTATGCCGCAACGATGGACTGGACTCACCGGTTCTGCAGACCCTCAACGTTTGATTGTGGACATGCAAAGAATATGCCGATGAAGAATATAGCACTAGATATAACTTGGACAAGGATCGTAAACTTCAGACTCCCCTTGAGCTGTAACTTCAACTTGGTTACAATGATGCCACTGAGGAAGATGCCTGTGGCGGCCGCCACCGCTGCAGTTGCACCTGTAGAGAATGAGTGATGGAATATGCAAGACGTCAGATTTAAAAAAAAACAACAACATCTTAAACACACACCGGTAATGAGATGATGGATGAAGTCCCCCGAAGTTGAAACAATTGATTTGGTTTGGACACCGTAATGTCCAGTACCAGACATGGAGAGCAATCCCAAGGGGGATCCAGTGGAAAAGTAACCACAATTACCGAATTTGTCCTAATCCTAATCTAATAACTTTCAAAAGTTATTGTCCGGAAACGAAATATTAACTGGCCCCAAGATAGCGCCACCTATAGGCAGATCGGCATGAAAAACTATTCCAAGCAAGACCTTGAGGCGAGGTACCCACATACCAAATTCGTAAAAGAATTCGTTCAGTTTTCCGGAAACAAAAGTTTAACTTTGCCCCCAGGTGGCACCACCTATTGGCGGGTCGTTGCGAAAAACAGTCTCAAGCGAGATCTTGATGTGAGATACCCACGTACCAAATTTGAAAAGAATCCGTTCAATTTTTCAAAAGCTATTGGACAAGAACAAAATTTTAACTTCGTCTCCAGGTGGCGCCACCTATAGGCGGATCTACGCGAAAAACAGCCCAAGCGAGAGCTTGAAGCGAAGTACCCACATACCAAACTTGAAAAAAATCCATCTAGTTTTTCGAAAGTTATTGTCCGGAAACGAAATTTTAACTTGCCCCCAGGTGGCGCCACCTATAGGCGGATCGAAGTGAAAAACAATCCCAAGTCCCCCTTTACTCGTTCGAGCGTCGGGAGACAACGATGAATATAGCCTAATTCAGAAAAGGTTTATCTCTCCTGTAGTGGCGCACTTGTGCAGGGAACTTCCGGTAAGTACCAAAGGCCTTCCCAATTTGTTGTAATAAGTAATTAACGATTCAATTATTCGAGAATATTAAATTTAAAATGTATACTATTTGCTATCGTTAATCTTTAAAAATATATGCAGATATTCTCCGTAATAAATTACATTTTAAAATAAATAGTCTGGAATAGTTTCTCAATCCGAAATTGAAAATAATTGCAAAGACCTTCGGTAAAAGTGAAACCGAGTTAATTAATTACCAAAAGCACATTTTTATACCTTCGACCTTAACAGATGCGGTGATTCAGGGGGAGGTAATAGACTTTCCGGATAGAGTTATAGGAGGGCCCAGACAGGGGAAACTCAAGACATAATACGCCCAGAGCGGATGAAAGATATTATCCTCGGGGAATACACGTATACTAAAGAAACAGAACAATCTTCGTTTAGTCGATCTGTGTGAATTGTTCACATAAATTAAAATAAAATTGTGAATTTATCTGATTTTATTGGTGTATATAGGTCTACCATTGATGCAACCTGTAACCATTTCGGTCATCTATACGCGGTAAGACTGACCCTGGCATCGTGTGTATCCATTTCAGACTACTTTCGGCAATTGCAAGAGGGAATTTCCATAAATCAATACCACGTGACTTCGTCAGCCAATCCGCTAAAGTCTACCGACGTAACCCCAACGTAACCCGTCATTTTCTACTTCTTCAAAATTACAGATCTACCACACCTCTTGGATGATACGAAAGATATGCATACCTATATATTTCATAAGCCCAGGCAATATCTGTTTCCGAGGTATGTATGAAAACCTGTAATTTATCAGACTTTTCGAGTCTGTTCGCCGCCGGATGAAGGCCGAACAGAATCCGGTAAAACACCGGATATCGCTCCGCGATAATGGAGACACACGATTCGCAAGCCATCTTATGGATGGTGGAGTGTACGCAAATGCCATTGATGCCCACGTATCACGCTGTTGGAATTTCATATCTTCCGGGTCCATCGCGTTCATTTCCAACAATGCAAGGGTGCTTTTTTATATTAACCGAAAAGACAACCTTTCTGTACTAACTCGCCAGGCCAAAATAAGATAAATACTGAAATAAAAACAGAGGGTCACCATAATATTTTTTTAGATACTTTGTATGGTTTTCAAGCATTTGTAATACATTTCAAACATGTTCAGGAGTGATGCACATAGAAGATAGGATTTACGAAATATTTCAAGCGTATGTAAACATTTGCAAAAGCAAGCGTCAAATCTGACATTCAATATTCAGCCGTCGTTCAGAAAAAATTTCCACGTCAGTAATTGATATACGGTACTTATTTCGTATGACCTTATTTCGTATGTCCAAGACCAGTAAAATGACATTACCAGGGCATTTTAAATATGAAAAAGTTGTGGAAGTTGAGTGATTTTTGAGCATGTGCACATACCTATGCATGTATTGGGCCGGTGTGATGGATAAGAATGTCCTGGTTATGAGTGTCCGTTTTCATATCCTTTTCTATTGCAACCAAGGATGGACACTTGTCACCAATGTGAAGAAAAGTGTCCTAGCTGGGTTAGAAGATAGAGGCCGGACAAACTTAGCCACCGGACATTCTTAACCTCTACACCGGTTTGACTGAGATACATCATTCTCTGTATGACGACCTTACTACGAACATCATTTGGATTAAGGACACTGATCAGCGATACGGATTTGATATTTTTGGAACATCATGATATCTTGCCGGCATCATTGAACATTGTTGATGACTTCTCTCTTGCAGGAAACTAGCCTATGTTTATGTATACTATGATTTTGTTTTGAATTGGGTGCTAATGCTGTTATATGGAATAGGTTTTATACTATGAACGCGGAGATTCTTTAGTGGACGACGGCTGGATATTGAATGACGGACCAGACGCCTGTAATTTTCATACATGCAAATACCTAAGAGCATGTATGTTAACGGTATTCACACACATGTACACACATACATAAGTGTGTTCAAAATCTAATTATTCGTCTAGTGTGGGATAACAGTAGTATATAATCCGTAATTTCCTTAGTATTGAGGGTGAGGGTGATGACGTCATGTGGATCACGTGGAGCTGACGTCACTTCCGAGTCAAAGGTCAAATGTCAAAGGTCACTTCCGGGTCAAAGGTCACGTCCGCGTCAAAGGTCACTTCCGGTCACGTGATGGCCCAACAAGCGTGATCTCCTCTTAAATAAGACCCCAGTGACTTCAATGTTAAACCTAATGGACAACCCACTCATGGACATTTGCGATGTTGGGTGTGGCCCCTTGTTTTCTTTGTCGCGAGCTTTAGGACATGATGGAAGGGGCCATAAGTTGACTTTCATCGAAAAGTTACCGCGCGCATGCGCTGAGTTGGACGTTTTGGGGTCGAGGTCGTGTGAGGTATCTGTTTGAAGCACTCGTGGGGAAGCATCCGACAGGGCGGGTGTGAAGTGGAAATAAGGCTATTTCGCGCATGAGCAGGCCAGGAATGGTGGGAAAAGGGCAATGGAATGGACGTTTTGGGGTTGAGGTGAACCCATAATGGTCCGAATGGGCCCTTGAGGTATCAGTTTGAAGCACTCGTGGTGGACCATCCTACTGGATGAGCATGGAGTGAAACTACGGTATGGCACGCATGCACAGACCGGGAATGGTGGGAAAAGGGCCTTGAAGGGACGTTTTGAGGTTGAGGTGGGCCACTATTGGTGTCATAGTGAAGCGCTCCTCCAGGCCGATCAAGTCATGGGTGGGTGCATGTTTTCTCCGAAATAAAAAATCCGGAAACACGGACTTTGGCCCTAAAATATGGAAAACCCCTATCAACTAGGTTTAGATGGGCTAATATCGGTTCCCAGCGAACCGTGGCCTGCTGAGAGATACGGGGTACTAGAGAAAGCGGAAACCCAGCATATTCACCCTATGGTCTTTGTAAAATGTTTTACAGTAACGCCTAAACGCCTAATCGTAACGCCTTAACGCCTTATCTTAACGCTTTAACACTTTATCGTGCCGCCTCAGCGCCCTATCTTAACGCATTATCCTAACGCTTTAACGAAATAACATACCAGTGTTTTATCTTTTGCGCGATATTCTACCATGCTGTTATATAATAGTAATGCATCGACAAGGTGTATGTATCAATCCATTCACATCAGGGAATAAAACGTGGTGGTCTCAGATGATGTCATCGATCTACACCGGGACATTATACAGGGTGTTAGCTGGGAAGACCCCTGTTTTGTAGGTCATCGCTCTAAATATCCGAATAAATTTTTCGGGAATTTTCTGGAAAAACCCTGTTCTATTTATAGATCACTCGGGAGTAGTAGAGAAAGGGTAGTTTCGGAGATGCAAAAGAGCTTTTGGGGGAGATGAGGGTCTTGTTTCATCCGGCTGCCTGGTAGAGTTACCTGTGTGTGGAGGAGAAGCAGGACGAGGAACACGAAGAATTGAATTAACGCCCTTAACGTCTTCTATAGCTAATCTCTAACGGTTTAATGCCATGATGCAGACAGATGACAGAAGGACAGATCAACACGCTCACAAGTTTTCATATGGTTTATTTTCCCCAATGTTACATCATACAAAAGCTAGGGGAGCCGCGTCGTGTATCTTTGCAATTCAAGTATGCTCCTGTCCAATCAGAAGCCGCCATTTCAGAAAGTTCAATCTTCGGTCATGTTCGCTCTGATCCGTTTATCCTAAGCGTCTTCAGGCAGTCCAGGATACTGGAGCTACAAACTCTTACTTCTCCTATTGATAGGCAGGAAAGGGAGATGGAACGGATCCTCGACACTGGGATCAATCTCCATTGGCTCTTCAATTCGGGGCGGTGGATCGACCTCCACGGGTTCTCCCATTCGAGGATGCATTTTCATGAGAACTGAAATATCCGGTCTCGAGAGTGGCGAGCGTGATCCGTGGATGACACTTTGGTGACGTCTCAATTGACAGGACTGTTTAAAAACTATCTCACACTCTGCACATGTATGCGTGGGTACTTCATGGCGTGCACATGTTTGACGACGTAAACTGTCCAGGCGATGAAAGGACTTCGAGCAAGTCGTACACGTGAACGAGTGACTGCTTAATGGAACGTAGACTTTGCACGTCTCTAGGATACGCTTGCTTTTATGGAGAGTAACGCCCCTCAACGTCTAGCTCAACGCTTCAACGCCCTGGTGAAATAGCTCAGACGCTGTCCGGTTTTCTAGATATTTCATGGAATTGACGCAAATTCATCAAAATGCATTGACGCCCGTCAACGCCCTTCGTTACGCCTGAACGCCCGTCTCAACATCTTAACGCCCTATCTTTACGACTTAACGTTCGTCCTAGCGCTTAGCGCCCTATCGCAACGCCTTAACGCTTTATCTTAACGCCATATCGTAACGCCTTTATGCATTGTCTACCATCCAATCACACGGACATATTTGGCCATTGGCCTCTGACACTTGATGAGAGTGACGTCGTCATTGGACATCGCCGGAAGTGACATCATCGCGCGCAGAAGAGCTCCGAGCTCTTGGGGTCAGAGCTCGGAGCTCCGAGGTGACGTTATGGCACGTATGCGCACGCACCTGTTGAGCATCTCAGCCCAATCGGGCCAATATTGGCCCACCGCGACCCGAAAAGGTCCATTCCAATGTGTTATTCTACTGCGCGCCATATCCTTACTATCACTACATACTAGTCCAGTCAGATGCTACCTCAAGAGTGCTTCAAACTGATACCCATTCAGACCAAATATTGGCCTACCTCAACTTCAAAACGTCCCTTCCAATGCCCTTTTCCCATAATTTCCGGTCTGCGCTTGCGCGCCATAGCCCTAATTCCACTTCACAGCATCCAGTCGGATGGTACTTCACGATAGCATCACTACGATGTTTCCCGCAGCCCAATCGGGCCAATATGGGACCACCCCGGCCCCAAACGTCCATTCCAGTGCCCTTTTCCCACAATTTCCTGTCTGCGCATGCGCGCCATTACGTAACTTCCATTTCATACCCATCCAGTCGAATGCTCCTCTACGAGTGCTTCAGACTGATACCTCACACGGCCCAGTCGGACCAATAGCGGTCAATCTCGACCCAAAATGTCCTTCCCAGCACTATTTGCCCAGTGGGCATGTACACGATGACTTTCATCGAAAGTCAGCCCATGGCCTCGAGATCCCTTCCATCGTGTTCTACATCTCGAGACAAGGAAAACAAGGGGCCACACCCTATACCGCAAATGTCCATGCGTGGGTTGCCCATTAGGTTTATCATTGAAGTCACTGAAGCGTACGACCTTCTTTAGGGGCAGATAACACCTGCTGGGCCGTCACGTGACCGGAAGTGACCTTTGATATTTGACTTTTGAACCGAAAGTGACGTCAGCTCCACGTGATCCACATGACGTCATCACCCCCACTCTCAATACTAAGGAATTCACTCTGTATATACTACTGATAACTGCATTCCTGAATTAATAGGGAAACGGGCCAAATTTGTTCAATTTACCATATACAGCAGATTTTATATACCTTTTTGAAATATGAAATAAAATGGGGCGTCACCATAGAGTATTTTCATAATTTAATGAGCATGTTCAGCCCTATTTTCAGGAGTTGGGTTGGGGATGAGAAATATTCTTGCAGGTTCATCTGAAAGGCATCTATAAATGTTTTCCCTTTGTAAGAAGTGAATACAGATTAGATTTTGGGAATAACAACGAACAATTTCTAGCCGCACCACCGTTGAATCTGACAGGCCGACTGTTTTGTCAGTCCTACTCCATTCTCAGTAATAGCTAGCAATGAACATAAATTTTTCCGTTGTGGCAGATGGCAGATATCAATGTTTTGCTTATTTATTATCTTAGTTTGGGGTGTATACTCTATTTTGTCATGTAATTCGGAAAGATTGAAAAAAAACACAACTAAAAAAATTACTGCTTCATAAGCGCATATATATGCAAGTGCTCTACTCACATAATATAGAACTGTGCATTCTACTTGTACATTAAAACGTGTTACTTGCTTACCCTGGATAGCATTAGCCTTGGAAATGGATGCTCCATAGTGTAATTGTAGAAATTTGGGCGCGAAAGCAAGAAATCCTGCAAGTGTGAACAGTTTGATGCTGATGGCCATTGTGGTGAAGTCATAGACGGGGCGACTGATCAATCTCAGTACGGAACGGGGTACATCTACAATTGAAACAACACAATATAGCATGTGAGACAGGACTGAAGAATGGTGGGGGTTAGACCGAGCGAATAATCCATCTCAGTACCGAACGGGAGACGTCTACAACTAAACAACCCAATAAGTACGTTTGAGACACGACTTAGGCGTGATGAAGATATAGACAGGGCGAGTGATAAATCTCAGTACGGAACGGGGCACATATACAAATGAAACAACACAATATAGTATATGAGACAGGACTGAAGAATGGTGGAGATTAGACCGGACGAATAATCAATCTCAGTACGGAACGTGGCAGATCTACAAATGAAACAAGACAGCATAGTATATGAGACAGGACTGAAGAATGGTGGGGATTAGACCGGGCGAATAATCAATCTCAGTACGGAACGGGGCACATCTACAAATGAAACAACACAGTATAGTATATGAGAAAGGACTGAAGAATGGTGGGGATTAGACCGGGTGAGTGGTCAATCTCAGTACCGAACGGGGCACATGTACAATTGAAACAACACAATATAGTATATGAGACAGGACTGAAGAAAGGCGGGGATTAGACCGGGCGAATAACCAATCTCAGTACCGAACGGCAGACATCTACAACTAAACAACCCGATAAGTACGGTTGAGACACGACTTAGGTGTGATGAAGATATAGACAGGGCGGGTGATAAATCTCAGTACGAAACGGGGCACATATACAAATGAAACAACACAGTATAGTATATGAAACAGGACTGAAGAATGGTGGTGATTAGACGTCGAGTTTGGATTGGTCCTCTTAAAAGTTTTGGTCTTCCCTCAACTGGGATTTCATTGAATATCAACATGCAATCCTGTGAGGCTATTGTTTCATAAACGCAGATGACAGTCTGAATTATATTATAATTTTCAAGTTGATTGAATTCAAAACTGTTTAAGTTCCAACTTATTAAATGTATATCGGACAATATAATATTGGGTACCGGTATAGCAGATCCCCACCATCCAGGTACGGAGCCCATCCTCTATATACTAGACAAGCGTCGTCGCACCACCCATAATCCCATAAATTTAAACGCTTACGTCATTGCACACATTTAAGACGCACTCATTAGCCCCAGGGATGTGACCCCACCCTCGCTGGACTGACACTCACCCTCTATCTCATAAGCAAGGTCTCACATCACCACATGCCCTGATATGCCCAGAAATCTCAAACCATGCTTAAACTCGTGTGGTGCAGCTTTAGGACGCATGGCTTTGGGTCAATCAGCTTTGCCCGGTTCTAAATGGAGCGGAGGGGGCTTAAACTGTCACAGCTAAAGACGACGCTGAACTCCTGCGAAATCGTTGATCTAATTTATTCATTCTTCTGTAAAATATACTGGATGAATTTTCCATCTCTCTAAGACTGAATGCACATGCGCACCGCGTCTTTCGACCCATTATAGTCAGATGGTGTTGCTCCGAAAAATTATGAGGTTACAAACTCTGACATTGGGAGAATGCGAATCCATTGTCTCCATTGTTATCCATTGTTATCCGTTGTCCCAAATTTAATGTTGCGTTTTGTTACATGCAGTTTTATCAACGCATTAGAAAGCGTGCATCACTTGCATAAATAGAATTCGAGTGCATTAACTGTTTGTGAAACAAGACGATGTTGCATGTAAACTGACAAGTTGTGTGTCAGTTGCTTCTCTGTTAATCTTAGATGGCCCTGTCGTGTATACACGTGCTTTTGTTTACATCCCGTGACAAATAGAGGGCAGATAATAACTTCTACAATGCACCAGTCTAAATAGAAGCCAGCACCTTCTTGCGAGTTTTATGGAGCTATGTAGATACATGTATGAACGTTTGCAGTCTCCGTAAAACTGGACGATGTTGCTAAGATAATTGGATGGTGTCATTTTTTGCAATGAAACATCGGTAATTCATTTAAACCGGTGAGTGCGCTTGTAAGTACTTTGTTTCGTCAAGATCTCTCAATTTTCAAATGTCGATTTTTCCGCATCTTAGACCTTTGCGTTATTGATGGGATTGCACAGCCTTCCACATATCAAAAGAAAGGCTGTGTTTCACCCATTGTATTGGGTTACTGTTGTATCGTGATAGTAGGACCAGGATACCCGGTAGCCCTGTACGTACATATGGATGTGCCTCCATTCTGCGAGACACTACGCTAGAAGAAGAACATATTTTCTTTTTGTTTGTGTGGATTTTTATTTTTATTTTAACCCTACCTGGCCTGGGCGATTTGGGGTGTATCGCAGTCTGAGGGAGGGAAGTACCCCCTATATATTCTCTCTACCACTAAGGCTAGAGCGCTGAATCTTGGGTTCAAGCTCTACCGGGAAATGTAAAAGAATCCAAGATGGCCGCCATGATGACGTCACAGTGACGTCATATATTTCTGGAAGTCCATTTTTCGGCATTTTTGGGGTCGATTTTTCGCAATTTTGATTTTTCTGATTCTTCTCTCTCTCTCGAAAAAAAATAAAATATAGAATAATTAGTTTTGCATCAATAAAATACTTTCAAGGCCTTTTAGGCAAGGAAAATGTGAAGAAATGGAATACCACATGACCGCCATTTTGAATTTACCCATGATCCTCTGCCCAGCACAGTTTGCTGCCAGTGGAAAACAGCTCCAATAAGCACATTTCATTCATATTACAAAATAAGCCAGATTTCAATTGATCTCAACACGCGCTGCAATGTACCCTACATGTATGACGGGGCACGTCGCAACAGTTTCGTCAAGGGCAGATTACCTGAAAAATATCATATGTATATTGACAGTTTAGGTACCGTAGTACATACCAAAGTATCGAAGCGCTAGTGTCAGTGCGGTCCAGTTGAGAGCGCCTCAAACACAAAACGGTGCGACGTGTCCGGGTCGCCCGCACGCATGACAAGTTCTCATACCTTTAACTTTACTCCAGAAGCTTTCCTCGGATATTTCGGGTGACTTCTCTTTCTCTTTTGTGTTTCCCTTCTGTCGTTTTGGGAACAAACGTAGGGGGAATGCAAGGACCACGGCGATGATACCGAAAATTAAGAATCCAACCCACCAGGCCCCAATCCATCTCGGATCACGAAGTGTCATGTCAGTGCCTGGAAATGGAGAGATTTAGTTCACGTGAGTTGAGCCTGATCAGTCGTCAGATCCAACATTCACTATTCAGTCGTCGTCCACAAAAGAATTTCCGCGTACATAATCGAAATATTTTTTTCCTACGAAGTAGGCTCTCATTTGCAAATTGTCCTGTAATGAGTGAGCGAGTGAGTCCATCCGAATCCTTTCGTCGGAAAAATAAAGAGTACCGTTGACAGCAGAACCTTGATTTTTGGCATGAAGAAGCATTAGGGGACTCTTACCAGCAAGTTCTGAGCTGGCCTACATTTGGTAACAATTTCTGGTAAGTTTTGATGAAAATCACTGGTGATTCTGACTTGGGCTGTGCTCATCTTAATATAGATAGGATTTCAACTTGGGGCGTGGGGGATTTCCAAAAGTTTAGTGCTGATGCCTACCCTACTTGATAGGTCCTGTGGCGTTAATCACGTTGCCATGTTTCCGTACGACGGTTGGCATAAATTCCAACTATGCATGCAATGCACTTTCAAGACATTATGATGTTCTTCTCCTAATATTCTTATCACTCATCAGTTTCCTTTTTCTAAATGAATTTCCAAGTCGTTTTCTAAAACATGTATCTCAGTCACGTACTGATTGTGATTGTTCATTTGAACACCATGGAGATGTAATACACAAGCATGTTGTTGTCTGAAGGGGTCAGAAACCACTTCGCCTATGACATCAACCACTTGCCGAAACAGATCAGGCGCTCTAACCGACATGGCCACATCGTCTATGACAACAACCGGCGCTCTAACCGTCATGGCCAGCATAAGCTATTCTGATATTTTTGTCGTCAAATATTACTGAAAGTTTGCATTTTATGCACATGCAATTCGAGATGTAGAGACGAACGACTTTCCAGCTGGATTTGGCAAGGGACACCAATATACATGTACATAATATGGCAACAGGACGTAGGTACACTTAGCTAACGATATATAATGTTCATAGTAGGACGGCAAGACTTAGGTACACTTAGCTAACGATATACATTGTTCATACTAGACCGACAGGACTTAGGCGCACTTAGCTAACGATATGTATTGTTCATAGTAGGACGGCAAGACTTAGGTATACTTAGCTAACGATATACATTGTTCATAGTAGGACGGCAAGACTTAGGTACACTTAGCTAACGATATATAATGTCCATAGTAGGACGGCAAGACTAAGGCACACTTAGCTTACGATATGTATTGTTCATAGTAGGACGGCAAGACTTAGGTACACTTAGCTAACGATATGTATTGTTCATCGTAGGACGACAAGACTTAGGTACACTTAGCTAACGATATATATTGTTCATAGTAGAACGGCAAGACTTAGGTGCACTTAGCTAACGATATGTATTGTTCATAGTAGGACGGCAAGACTTAGGTACACTTAGCTAACGATATGTAGTGTTCATAGTAGGACGACAAGACTTAGGTACACTTAGCTAACGATATGTATTGTTCGTAGTAGGACGGCAATACTTAGGTACACTTAGCTAGCGATATATATTGTTCATAGTTGGACGGCAAGACTTAGGTACACTTAGCAAACGATATATATTGCTCATAGTAGAGCGGTACACTTACATGGTAGCTAACAGTTTAATCATTACCTTCCAATGTGACGTAGATGTTATTGAACGCCGCTCCCAGGCCAAAGGCGATTGCAGGTCCCAAAACAGCCATTCCCGCTATTAGACCTGGAAGGTATAAGGTATATGACACAAATCTCGTCAGCTCAAATAGCTCTGGTTGAAAATAATTAGTTATTGTTTCGTGTTCTATCACAATTAAACATAACAATAAAAGGGTGGTGGAAAACGACGCCGGGGTACTGCCAAGAAGTCATATGACCCAACAGACAAACATACTGACTGCATATTTCTAAAACACCACAATAACCAAAAGTGATCCCTGTGTTGACCTGTATCTCAGCCACGCTTTTATTGTAGCTGTTCATGTACACATGTTGAATGACAAAGGCGTATTAACCCACAACAATTGGAACATCAACTGTTCGTATAGGTCGGTGTCACGAAGTCATTTAATGAGAATAAAATTGAACTAAAGTGAAAACTGAGATAAAAAATAGAACAACATTACATTGTTTAAAAATACATCTTTTATTTTACCACCATGTGAAATAATGTTTTCTTAAAATGTTAAAGTATATACTATGTATGTGAAAATTTTATGTTATCACTATGCGATCCATGCATTATATTGTTTAAAAAAGTGCTATATAATATATAATGTGCTTTCTCGTAAAACTTATTGTAAAATATGTGTCATATTGTCTTAAAATACGCTATAAGACTGTATAATACTTCTATATACTGTGTATATGTATAATATCTTATCACTATTTCACTCATTTATCGTAAAACATACGAAAATCCTTATATTCTTTTAATAGAAAATAAAAAAAATATTTAGTTTTTTTTTGCCAAATTATTTAAAAACTATGTTCAAAATAACCTAAAAATATAGAGTGGGGGAAATGTCCACTGGGGGAAATGTCCACTGGGGGAAATGTCCATCGGGGAAAAGCCCGCTGGGGGAAATGTCCACTGGGGGAAATGCCCTGGATTCGTTCTGAATAAAGAACTTAGACAAAAATTAGAAAAAACTGTCCATTTCTGTTTAAACTGTTCACCTTATAATTTGTGGGACGTTTCGTCGGAAAGTGGGCTTGTATGGGGCGCAGACAGTCCCGGGTGAAATTATATGAACCCATTCAGAAGACTCCGGTCCGGCCGGTGGTTTTCTCTGGACTTAAAATGGATGACAACAGAACACGCTTTGCTGGATATAGTTTTTACTATATATATGCATCTTAAAGCAGATACAACATTTGTGAGCTCTATCGGTGGCCTCTACTCATCATGCCGGTGGTGGTAGGACAGTATGATAGTATAACTGTAATTGAAAAAAACGCCAGACATTCTCTTTTATACTGTCCTGGGTCATGATGACCCATCAAATCCTCATAAAAGTTATGACAATGAAATTGGTTAACTGTCTCATTCTCTAAACATGCATATCAGATTTGAGATTGACAAAGTACAATTCAGTGCACTTACATAACCATGCAATGTTAAACCATACAGTCTGAAGTTATATAACTGTTTCTCACAAATAGCTGTGTTCGCAGACGTTTACAATACCTGACCTAAAGGACCATGAAATAGAATCTGGGAAATAGCTTTGTCAAAACAAACAGAACTTAAAACGTACAGAATGCTGGGGCAAGTATGGTGGCTAAGAAATTCCATATTTCACAACCTGTCCCAGTGGTTGCTGTGGCATATTTTTTGTATGCAGTAGTTTTGGTAAAAGTTGTTCTGCAAGGTCTTCCAATGCAATTTTGACATACCGATACTGAATTTTGTACAGTATATGTATTTTTTTAGTTAGTTACAGCAGTGTGTTAATGCTACATTGTTTATAGTCATATCCGACGATTTTCATCTGCCTGATCTCAGTCCTCATTCCGATTTCTGTTTCAGCCATACTTCAAGCTTGTCCCACAGTATTTTAGCATATCTACAGTGAATAAATAAATGTTTTGAAGTTTCTATTTCTAGGTTACAGTGGTGAGATAGGTTAGTGTTAGATAAACCAATTTGGTACAAGAATGACTTTGTTGGGAAAATTTTATGTAATGTTTTGAAAAGGGTGTGTTCTGTGAAAATTTTTGTGTACAATGGTGTAATAAGAACATGCATTCTAATAATATAGTCCCCGTTTGGATCGTTTCTTGTATCTAACGGTCACATGGTGCATTACTCTCCATCAGGTGATTTGATTGGATGGTTTGGTTGTTTGAAGTTTAACCTCGCACCTAACCGGCGACGATGAGCCAAACACACATAACCTAGCAAACCCTAAACCTAACAAAAAACTAACCAAATCTACAAAACATTTTGAATTTCGAATTTTGAGAATTAGGCTCTACAGACACTGGTGATCACAATGGATCGTCAGAGAGCCTAATTTTGTTTGGCACTTAAATCTACCTTCTGTGCCAGACAAACATGGTACAAACCATGCTGCCCTAAGCTCGAGGGCTCAGATTTTTTGATAGGGCTATTAGATCATTAGATGATGATCAGATGTTGATATTTGTATCTAATACCGCTCAAGCTGGGGCTAGGGGCCGCGTCATCCAAGATCTTAACATGAACAGCTACAATAAAAGCGTTGCTGAGACACAAAGCATCACAGGGATAATTTTTTATTATTGTGATGTTTTTGTTTGCATTGATTCAGAATATTGGCCTGTTGGGGTCATATGACTTCTTGTCAGTATGCCGGCATATTTTTTCGCCACCTTTCGTTTAATATATTGAGTTGCTCGTGAGCAGGTTTTCACTCACGTTTCGGTGGGGCGTGATCTCGGAATATTTGTCGAACTGTGATGACAGACGTACGGACAGACAGAACAATTTACATACATGAATACTACACGAACCGTAAACAGAATAGCTATTAATGTTAAAGCTAGGATACTTTGGTTAATTTTAAGCCTAGAAGTTGGAAGTAAGAAAGTACATGTACTCATACTGTTGTTAATATATTTCTTCAACTAGGTTACTGTCCATATTTGCCCTTCAGAGATAAAGTACGAACCACAGCGTTTAGCATAGCGTTTGTCGACAGGTGTTAATATGCAGATCCAATATACAATAGCCGTCCGTGGATTGCCGCTAACATATGACGTATTTTTGGGGTTACAGCGTTGTGTCAAGGAAATTAGAAAACTTCCCCATGGGAAGATTTAGTCCACAGAGGTTTTGCAACCAATGCAACCGCGCTATATAGATTTGTGACCTTGTATTACTACATATAATTAAATTCTGTGGCAATAATATAAAGGATTTGGACCAGTGGTCATTTGTCTTCCTTTGTAAACTTAAATTTAATGTACTAGTCATAATTATGAACAAGGAGTAAGTTTTAGCGTCACTTCCAAGCCGTACCATAGGTCACATGAGACAGTTATTTGTCCCTCCATATATGAAGAGCTCCACTGTTTTCACTTGAGTACCGTATTGGAATAGCTTATCTCAGATACTACTAGCATCAATCAGGCATACTGTCACTTAAATGAGCAAATAATGGATGGGCAGCATTGAATTTTTCAAATTCAACGACAGATTCAGCTTAACCTCACCGGGTCTGGGGGGCGGGAGGGTGAAGGGGGGGAGGGATCGAAATGGCCCCCTACCAATCTTTCTGCGCTATCTCCGGAATGCCAAAAAATGGAGGGCTGAAACTCCGTGGCTTTATATTTTATCATATTGGGGTCATTTTGAGCCTATTTGCATAACCCCCGAGCAGAGGATCATGGGTAAATTCAAGATGGCGGCCACGTCGGATCCCAGAAAAGTGTTGTTTTGTCATATTTCTTCAAAATTTCTGCTTTTCCGCGAAGAAAAGTGAGCAAAAGCTATTTTATTTCACATCACATTAATATTTACAAATTTTTCATGCAGTTTTTGCGGAGAAATTGCATACATAAAAAATTCGGAAAATCTGATTGAAAAATCGACCATAAAATGTCGTTTTTGAAAATGACGTCATCAAAGGGGCCATCTTGGATTTTTTTTACATTTTCTGGTAGAGCTTGACCCAAGGGTATAGTGTGGTAAGTTTCAGCCTCTAGCTCACACTGGGTAAGAAAAATAATTGAGGCTCCTAATTATTTTTCTTACCCCAGGCCACAACAGGTCCCAAAAAGCCCAGGATCCTTAACGAAAAGATTTCCGATACACTATCAGTTTTGTTCAATGAAATTGTAGCTGGTAAAATCCCCAAAGTTATCTTTTCTTGAAGCTATTCATTTATGAAATTAGAATTTAGTTGCAAGTTTGTTACAACTAAATTATTGGAAAATAAATGGATGGGTTTATGAAAATGTAGCTTTCAAATACCCTCGCTAATAACTGCTAAATTATTCATCATTTCAGATTCCTATAATATACTTCTGAAACAAAATAAGCGTGCTTCATTTTTTTTTTTAATTTCGTCCTTATTCTTACGGACCAAAGTACAATAATTCGGCAATATCAGAAAAACACGACCCCAGCAAATAAAGAGATGGATACAATTTGAAACGGAGGCAAATTGAGATCCAATGAGGCACACTTATTCAGTTCTACATTATGTACAGTTTTGCGTCTAAATTCCATGATTTTTTGTTTAATAGCATAGAGATAACAGAAAGCCAATCTGAAAAACGTTGTAAAAACATCAACGGAGGAAACGAGCTAAAACCACGAAGGAGCGATTTTCTTCAATTTATGGCCGAATGTGAATCTACTGAAGTTAGGATAGCATTTGTTCATAGGTTTCGAGAATGTCAATTACTTGATCAATTGATCACTATATGTCAGATAAATACGCGTGTCCCGCCTGCAGTGCTCACCGATCAAGTCCTGGGTATATCGAAACGTCTTGTCCTACAGCCGATTTTTCATCCATCTATGGAGTTTCAGATCTCTTGTTTTCATTGTGAGCCTAGCGCGAATGCGACCTCTAAGTTATCATTGATAACTGTTGACTGCATCCGTCTTGCACGAAACTAGCCTGTGTTTATGTAGGACGGCTTTTATTTTATACTTGTTTAGAATTTGGTGCAAGTATAGTCATAAAAAGGGTATTTTGATTTGGACAGCGGCTGGCTACTGTGGGTCAAATCTGAAGCTTGTATTTGGACTCACCCAGGTAAAATCCTACAGATGTCTTTCGCGCATTGCTGTCCACATAGCTTTGAGAGAGGGGCACCCTTGGGGACTTCGCTGTGCCTTGGATGAACATCCCTGCACCAATGAGTGAAAACGCGACGCGCTTCACAGACGATTGCGTATCTTCTTCCAATGGCGAGTAGTTCTGCTCATTGCTGGTTGAATTGTGCCTGACTGAGTCGTTCATCACCATACAGAGGTCTCTTCCAGGGCCCGAATTGGAAGCGTTGGTGGCAATGCCTGGAGCGATTGTCCAGTCGGTCAATAGCTGAGGAATAACACAAGCAAGACACCCGACACCGTAGACGAAACCACTGAAGGCCAAGATCCGGGGAATATGGGAATTGCGAGCAAAATATGTCGTGAAAAGGACCGCGACAAGATACCCGAATTCATCCAAGCTGATCAGCAAGCCAGATTGTGAGCTACTCAACCCGAAGAGTTTCTCCAGCGTCGTTATCTGCGACGTCAGGTAGGCGACCGAGGCAGAAGTGATCAGGCTCACGACACCGTTGTATAAGGAGAAAGGTAGTATGCCCGACACAGCTTGAAGACATTTTGGTCGACAACTTCCTACACCACATTCTGTCTCTCTGTCTTCGGGAACATTCCCATCTGAGGAGGATGACTTGGTTGTAAGATCAAAAGTATCGCGTCCGCCATTTTTCTCGTTATTCATTGTGGAGATATTCAAGTCAGTCATGGTGTCTGCCGGTTCACCTCCTAAAAAATGAAATATGATAATGTTAGATATTGTGCCTATTTATTGGCTCAGCTTGGTCCTATACAGTTTGTAGCCAGAAAATCTCCGTTAGTGTCTCAACTTGG